>OAMR01000710.1:269828-325718 GCA_900205405.1 Echinochloa crus-galli
AAAACTGTACAATTAATTTTCGATTTTATCTATATTTAGTACTTCATACATACTATGACATTTTGATGTGACGAAAAACTTCTTTTTATATAGTAAATTTTGGATGTAGAATTTAGGATGCGAGGCCAAACCGGCCCGCCGCCATCTCCGCCGGGATACACGACGATCTTCCCCTCCAAGCTCACACTCACCGGTGAAGATCCTCCTAATTCGATCAGCTAAAAAACAAAAAGTGAAGATGATAATTTCAGGCTTCGATCTTTCACCGTGTTCCGACATAAAACTTTATTCATGCTACGAAACACAGCTTTGTTCGCTGTATGATTCGAGTCTTGTTTTTAAGCTGCCGTACGTGATTCAGTCTATAGTGTAGGCGATGTCCCTAAGCACACAACAGGGGGGAAAGGGCAGATACAAGCAGTACATCACAAGTTGTTAAAATGCAATCACTCTAGCTGGGAGCCTGGGACATGACAAACCTTTGTTACAAGTCTCAAGATGATCCCTTGATGCTGAGCTGGAACGTTTGATATATTGGTCAAAAAATCAGGCGCGATGTTTCCTTTCTCCTGTTACAAAACGGTGAGCTGATAAAGTTAACTTTACCAGAAATGGTGAAGCAGATCTAGCCAAAAATAGGGATTCAACAAAAGAAAAGAGAATACCTCGGTTGGCAGGCGCTCAAACGCCATCTCAATATATACGACACAGAAGTTTCGGACAATTGTCGAGGAAGTAGATTCAGTATAGATGTTCCATAAATCCAGCATTGGCAATGAAATCTCAGGCCTGTGCTTCACCCTTTTGTTGATGTGGCTGAGAATTTCCATGACCTGATCAAATCCAAAAATGAATTGGTATCGCACCTATTAACATCAATCCATAGAACATGCATAAAACGATTTTTAAGGATATCTCTGTCCCTTCACCAGAGAGCAACCATATGCAGTGCCACTACTGAGTAACAGGACAGAACTTGCACGGGTATAGGGTACCATAAATCAACGCGTAGGCACTCCTCAAGTGCAAGATATTAAAAAGTGCAGTATTAAACAGCACCATTGTTGACACTCAAATTGGGCCGAAGGCCAAACCGGTCTGACCGGTTTGCCAAACCGGTCAGACCGGTTTGGTTCTGTAATTCGAGTAGGATTAGGATTCCGAGTTTAATCCCATATTGTAACCTATTCGAAAGGGGTAAGACTTCCTCGGCCTATAAATATAAAGGCTAAGGCCGATTGAGATGTATTCCAATCGAATCAAATACATTTATCCTTTATTTTGTATCTCTCAAACCCTAATCTTTTCCAACCCCCATATTCTGTTCTTTGCTCGTCTCTACGGCGTTCAAGGACGTTCTAGGTGGCCTGCCGACCCTAGAGCAACCCTCTATACTTTGATGGATCGGTTTGCAATGATGGGCAAGGAATTGGTGCTGTTTTGATTTCTCCAAGTGGCGCCGTTTTTGAGTTTTCAAACCGATTGGAAGAAAAGCGAACCAATAATCAAGTTGAATATGAAGCTCTTTTATTTGGCTTGGAATTTTTGCAAGACATGGGAGTAAAACATGTTGAAGCTTTTGGTGATTCGCTCCTGGTAGTACATCAAGTGTCAAAGGTATGCCAATGTTATAATGGTTCATTAAATGCATATCTTGATAGATGTCTCGATATCATTGCTTCTTTTGATGAATTCACTATAAGACATATTCCGAGAGAAGATAATGGTAAAGCAAATACTCTGGCTCAGAAAGCATCTGGTTATGTGGTTGCAAAGAAATATTTCTATCTCCAAAAACCGATGCGAACCAAAGCCGAGGTTCTGGTTCTGGACGAACCGGTCACACCGGTTTTAGAAACCGGTCAGACCGGTTGTACTGCCAGAACCGGTCTGACCGGTTCTGAAAGCGGTCAGACCGCTTTGTCCCCTGACAAGGGCAAAAATCCTTTGGATGATGCTAATCAATCCAAAGTTGAAGATCAGGATTGGAGGGTACCCATTATTGTTTATTTGAGGGATCCTGGTCGTGGTGCAGATAAAAATATTCGGCGAACATCATTCAAATACGTTTTGCTTGGCGATGAACTCTATCGTCGAAACGCCGAAGATTTGTTGTTAAAATGTCTTGACTCGGATCAGGCCAAGGTTGCCATGGCTGAGGTTCATGAAGGTATTTGTGGTACACATCAATCGGCTCCAAAGATGAAGTGGTTACTTAGACGAGCCGGTTTTTATTGGCCTACTATGACGGCAGATTGTTTTAAGTATTACAAAGGATGTGAGGAATGTCAGAAGTTTGGTAATTTGCAATTTGTTCCTGCTGCGTTGATGCATCCTATTATTAAGCCATGGCCGTTCCGAGGTTGGGGATTGGATTTTATTGGACAAATTAATCCTCCATCATCAAAAGGGCATCGTTTCATATTGGTTGCTACGGATTATTTTACTAAGTGGACTGAAGCGATTCCTTTGAAGAATATGACGCATCGAGAGGTGATTGAGTTTGTTACTCAAAATATTATTCATAGATTCGGTATTCCCCAAACATTGACAATGGATCAAGGTACTTCATTTATGTCTAAGGAGGTACGTGAATTCGCCGAATCCTATAGAATTAAGTTGCTCAATTCATCTCCATATTACGCTCAGGCTAATGGACAAGCCGAGTCAAGTAATAAAACTTTGATTAAATTGATCAAGAAAAAGATAGCAGAAAAACCTAGAAGATGGCATGGAGTTTTATCCGAAGCATTATGGGCTCATCGTATATCTAGACATGGTGCTACTAAAGTTACTCCTTTTGAGCTTGTTTATGGTCAAGAGGCCGTTTTACCTGTTGAGGTGAATCTGGACGCCTATAGATTGGCTAGGCAAAATGATCTTGATGCTGTTGATTACCACAATTTGATGTTGGATAATATTGATGAGGTAACCGACAAAAGATTGAAGGCTTTAAAGGAGATTGAGAGAGATAAGCTTCGGGTTGCTAGAGCTTACAACAAGAAAGTGCGAGGAAAATATTTTCAAGTTGATGAGCTTGTTTGGAAGACGATCTTGCCTATTGGATCAAAAAGCAACAAGTTTGGTAAATGGTCACCAAGTTGGGAAGGGCCTTATAGAGTTGTCAAAGTCATCTTTGGGAATTCTTACATGTTGGAGACACTGAAGGGAGATCCTTTGCCTAAAGCTATCAACGGGAGATATCTGAAGAAATTCTATCCAAGTGTTTGGCAAGATGCGTAAAGATCAATGGCCGATATATTATTGAATATCGTCCTTAGTATAAATTTTTAGCTCCTGAGTTATATTTACTTGCTTTTTAGTTCTCAAGTTCACTAAAAACGCAGGGGGGCATGTGTTGACACTCAAATTGGGCCGAAGGCCAAACCGGTCTGACCGGTTTGCCAAACCGGTCAGACCGGTTTCGTTCTGTAATTCGAGTAGGATTAGGATTCCGAGTTTAATCCCATATTGTAACCTATTCGAAAGGGGTAAGACTTCCCCGGCCTATAAATATAAAGGCTAGACGGCCGATTGAGGTATTCCCAATCGAATCAAACATTTTTATCTTCTATTTTGTGTATCTCTCAAACCCTAATCTTTTCCAACCCCCATATTCTGTTCTTTGCTCGTCTCTACGGCGTTCAAGGGCGTTCTAGGTGGCCTGCCGACCCTAGAGCAACCCTCTATACTTTGATGGATCGGTTTGCAATGATGGGCAAGGAATTGGTGCTGTTTTGATTTCTCCAAGTGGCGCCGTTTTTGAGTTTTCAAACCGATTGGAAGAAAAGCGAACCAATAATCAAGTTGAATATGAAGCTCTTTTATTTGGCTTGGAATTTTTGCAAGACATGGGAGTAAAACATGTTGAAGCTTTTGGTGATTCGCTCCTGGTGGTACATCAAGTATCAAAGGTATGCCAATGTTATAATGGTTCATTAAATGCATATCTTGATAGATGTCTCGATATCATTGCTTCTTTTGATGAATTCACTATAAGACATATTCCGAGAGAAGATAATGGTAAAGCAAATACTCTGGCTCAGAAAGCATCTGGTTATGTGGTTGCAAAGAAATATTTCTATCTCCAAAAACCGATGCGAACCAAAGCCGAGGTTCTGGTTCTGGACGAACCGGTCACACCGGTTTTAGAAACCGGTCAGACCGGTTGTACTGCCAGAACCGGTCTGACCGGTTCTGAAAGCGGTCAGACCGCTTTGTCCCCTGACAAGGGCAAAAATCCTTTGGATGATGCTAATCAATCCAAAGTTGAAGATCAGGATTGGAGGGTACCCATTATTGTTTATTTGAGGGATCCTGGTCGTGGTGCAGATAAAAATATTCGGCGAACATCATTCAAATACGTTTTGCTTGGCGATGAACTCTATCGTCGAAACGCCGAAGATTTGTTGTTAAAATGTCTTGACTCGGATCAGGCCAAGGTTGCCATGGCTGAGGTTCATGAAGGTATTTGTGGTACACATCAATCGGCTCCAAAGATGAAGTGGTTACTTAGACGAGCCGGTTTTTATTGGCCTACTATGACGGCAGATTGTTTTAAGTATTACAAAGGATGTGAGGAATGTCAGAAGTTTGGTAATTTGCAATTTGTTCCTGCTGCGTTGATGCATCCTATTATTAAGCCGTGGCCGTTCCGAGGTTGGGGATTGGATTTTATTGGACAAATTAATCCTCCATCATCAAAAGGGCATCGTTTCATATTGGTTGCTACGGATTATTTTACTAAGTGGACTGAAGCGATTCCTTTGAAGAATATGACGCATCGAGAGGTGATTGAGTTTGTTACTCAAAATATTATTCATAGATTCGGTATTCCCCAAACATTGACAATGGATCAAGGTACTTCATTTATGTCTAAGGAGGTACGTGAATTCGCCGAATCCTATAGAATTAAGTTGCTCAATTCATCTCCATATTACGCTCAGGCTAATGGACAAGCCGAGTCAAGTAATAAAACTTTGATTAAATTGATCAAGAAAAAGATAGCAGAAAAACCTAGAAGATGGCATGGAGTTTTATCCGAAGCATTATGGGCTCATCGTATATCTAGACATGGTGCTACTAAAGTTACTCCTTTTGAGCTTGTTTATGGTCAAGAGGCCGTTTTACCTGTTGAGGTGAATCTGGACGCCTATAGATTGGCTAGGCAAAATGATCTTGATGCTGTTGATTACCACAATTTGATGTTGGATAATATTGATGAGGTAACCGACAAAAGATTGAAGGCTTTAAAGGAGATTGAGAGAGATAAGCTTCGGGTTGCTAGAGCTTACAACAAGAAAGTGCGAGGAAAATATTTTCAAGTTGATGAGCTTGTTTGGAAGACGATCTTGCCTATTGGATCAAAAAGCAACAAGTTTGGTAAATGGTCACCAAGTTGGGAAGGGCCTTATAGAGTTGTCAAAGTCATCTTTGGGAATTCTTACATGTTGGAGACACTGAAGGGAGATCCTTTGCCTAAAGCTATCAACGGGAGATATCTGAAGAAATTCTATCCAAGTGTTTGGCAAGATGCGTGAAGATCAATGGCCGATATATTGTTAAATATCGCCCTTAGTATAAATTTTTAGCTCCTGAGTTATATTTACTTGCTTTTTAGTTCTCAAGTTCACTAAAAACGCAGGGGGGCATGTGTTGACACTCAAATTGGGCCGAAGGCCAAACCGGTCTGACCGGTTTGCCAAACCGGTCAGACCGGTTTCGTTCTGTAATTCGAGTAGGATTAGGATTCCGAGTTTAATTCCATATTGTAACTTATTCGAAAGGGGTAAGACTTCCCCGGCCTATAAATATAAAGGCTAGATGGCCGATTGAGGTATTCCCAATCGAATCAAACATTTTTATCTTCTATTTTTTGTATCTCTCAAACCCTAATCTTTTCCAACCCCCATATTCTGTTCTTTGCTCGTCTCTACGGCGTTCAAGGACGTTCTAGGTGGCCTGCCGACCCTAGAGCAACCCTCTATACTTTGATGGATCGGTTTGCAATGATGGGCAAGGAATTGGTGCTGTTTTGATTTCTCCAAGTGGCGCCGTTTTTGAGTTTTCAAACCGATTGGAAGAAAAGCGAACCAATAATCAAGTTGAATATGAAGCTCTTTTATTTGGCTTGGAATTTTTGCAAGACATGGGAGTAAAACATGTTGAAGCTTTTGGTGATTCGCTCCTGGTGGTACATCAAGTATCAAAGGTATGCCAATGTTATAATGGTTTATTAAATGCATATCTTGATAGATGTCTCGATATCGTTGCTTCTTTTGATGAATTCACTATAAGACATATTCCGAGAGAAGATAATGGTAAAGCAAATACTCTGGCTCAGAAAGCATCTGGTTATGTGGTTGCAAAGAAATATTTCTATCTCCAAAAACAGATGCGAATAAAAGCCGAGGTTCTGGTTCTAGACGAACCGGTCACACCGGTTTCAGAAACCGGTCAGACCGGTTGTACTGCCAGAACCGGTCTGACCGGTTCTGAAAGCGGTCAGACCGCTTCAAATTAGGAGCTGAAGTCAACATTGTAATTGTGGTGCAGCCTGGTGATAAAGACCATTTTGTTAATTGTGGTCTTATTCTAGAATGAATGATGAGGACTAGCTATGCATAATAGGGTGATAGAAACTAATTAATCTTGTTACGCCATAATGTTTTTCTTCTTCAAAATTTTGGTTTTGATGCATGGAAGTCATTACTTTACATGTTGGATGGGACAAAAAAGGTTGTTTGGCACTCTAGCTGAGGTACATAGTGGAAAATTGATGTAAATCCAATGTGTAATATGTGATTATTTGACTGGAAGAGTTTGAATGTACATGTAAGAAGATTATATTGCGTATAATCATGCACTGTATTGCATTGAGCCTCGAGGGCATATATAATATAGTTTGCTGCTTGGAAGAGATTGGATTCATGCAAATTGCTGTATCCCATCAACCATGCATCAACAGCTCATTCAGTGGATAGATGATGAGGTGGAGATTGTCCAAGCAGATGATTCAATAAGTGTGGCAAATATGGAACCAGCTTTTTGGGAGTATCAAGGCATAGATTGTTTCTCAGGCAAAGACTGGGGAGAAGGTCCTGTTGCACCAGCCAGCAGTGATCAACAGCCGATCGAAGCAGTCGGCTCTCATAGTAATTTTTGATGGAGAATCCAATTGATGGAACTGATGGAAAATTGGGGCGTGGATTTGTGTCGGCCGATAAATTGGAAGAAGTGGACATTGGAGATGGTGACAAGCCAAGGCCGACATTTATCAGTGCTAACTTGGATTCGGTTTTCAAAGAAAAGTTGGTGACATTGTTAAAAGAATACAAGGACTGCTTTGCTTGGGATTATTCGGAGATGCCCGGTCTAGACCGTTCAATTGTTGAGCATCGGTTGCCGATCAAACCTGGTTACAGGCCTTACAAGCAATCACCCCGAAAAATCTACAAGGAAGAAGTGTTGGCCGATGTGAAAAAGGAGATTGAAAGATTACTAGATGCAAATTTCATTCGGCCATGTAAATACGTGGATTGGATCTCTAATATCGTTCCTGTCTATAAGAAAAATGGAAAAATGAGGGTTTGCATAGATTTTAGAGATCTAAACAAGGCTACACCCATGGATGGATATCCAATGCCTATTGCTGATTCATTAGTTGATGCTGCTGCTGGATACAAGGTGCTCAGTTTCATGGATGGTAATGCAGGATACAATCAGATTTTTATGGCATTAGAAGATATAGTAAAGACAGCTTTCAGATGTCCTGGACACATAGGGTTGTTTGAGTGGGTTGTCATGACCTTTGGATTAAAAAATGCCGGTGCAACTTATCAAAGGGCTATGAATTTAATTTTTCATACTTTTGTATCTCTCAAACCCTAATCTTTTCCAACCCTCATATTCTGTTCTTTGCTCGTCTCTACGGCGTTCAAAGGCGTTCTAGATTGGCTCGAGCTCCGACGGGGTCCCTCCCGAGCTTGGGTTTCTAGGTCTTCACGACCCCCCGGCCAGAAGCGGTCAGACCGGTTCTTAAGACCGGTCAGACCGGTTTGCCCCGGGTGATCAGGAGTTGGCCGTTGTGACGGCCGTGCTGCGCGTTTGATCGATCTCAAGTGTGTTGGCGCGTTTTTTGTGTCAACACGCCCCATCAGTGTCGAGGTCCTTGAATAAACACCAGCCATGCAAAATTCCTAGTAGTAGGTCCCAATCAGATCTTCCATCTTCTTCCCAAATCCATTGCTGGCTGGCACTAAAAAAATATTGTAAATGAAAGAGGGCCGCCATGGAGTGGAGTGGAATGGAATCTCTATATATGAGATGAGATGCATAAAAAAGGCTGTGCCCCTGCTCAGTCAGAGCTTGCGCACACCTTGGCTAGCTCTTGTGTGCGAGCTCTGTGGCTCGTGCATGCCCCTTCTCTCCTGATCCTTGTGTGCAGGCCGGCGGCTCCCACAGCTGCAGCAGCATCTCTGCTTCCGCCATGGACAGGAACAGGATCATCCAGTGGTATGCAAGCATGCATGCTCAACACACAGCCATCTAGCTCCTTCAGTAATCCTCTGATAGTCTGATCCAAGAACGCGTTCATATATACTGTCTGATGCTTGTGTTATAATTCGCAGGGTTTCGTCCCAGGAGGATGTGCCTGCCGACCTTACCATCCGGATCGCCGACTCCATCTTCCCTCTCCACAAGGCGGTCATGGTGCCCAGGTGCGGCTACATCCGCCGGGCCGTCGCGGCGGCCACCAACAAGGACCCCTCCGCCGCCGTCGAGCTCGACCTCTCCGCGCTGCCGGGCGGCGCCGACGCGTTCGAGAAGGCGGCGCGCTACTGCTACGGCGCCAACTTCGAGATCACCGCGCGCAACGCCGCCGCGCTCCGGTGCGCCGCGGCGTTCCTCGACATGCAGCCCCCGGCGGCGGACCTGCCCCGCCGCGTCGACGACTTCCTCTCCCAGGCGGGGCTCCGCGCGCTGCCGAGCGCCGTCGCCGTGCTGCGCTCCTGCGAGGCGCTCCTCCCGGCGGCCGAGGAGCTCGGCGTCGTGCGCCGCGCCGCGGACGCCGCCGCGCTGAGGATCTGCAACGAGGCGCTGTTCCCGACCCGGTCGCCGCCGGGGTGGTGGGCCGCCGAGCTCGCCTGACCTGCCACAAGAGCTCCTTGGCCTGGTGTTCTTTCCTGCCGTTTGCCGCACATGGTGCTCTGCAGCTGCGCGGCAGTGCCGTCTGCCCTTGCCGTCACCAGTGCCGTGGCTCGTGCTGCCAGCCGGTAATGTCATCAGCTTCCCTCATGGTGAAACCTTCCAGCTGCAGGAGGGTGTGCGTTACCACACCTCTTGCGGCGAGTGGCTTCTCTTGTCTCGGGATGACGACAGCTGCTTCTTGATGAACCCATTCACCAAGGCCACCATGCCACTTCCCAGAGGTGGCGAGGACGGTGGACGAGGTGGCGGCGGAGATGGCGACGGAGGAGACGCTGGCGATCTCCAAGTTCGTGGGCGTGGCGGGGGCGGTGCCCAAGGAGGCGCGGGCGTGTCACGACCTCGTGTACAGGGCGGTGGACGTCTACCTGAAGACGCACCCGGCG
Source organism: Echinochloa crus-galli (assembly GCA_900205405.1). Taxonomy (NCBI): domain Eukaryota; kingdom Viridiplantae; phylum Streptophyta; class Magnoliopsida; order Poales; family Poaceae; genus Echinochloa; species Echinochloa crus-galli. Next base: position 279,422 of record OAMR01000710.1, read on the forward strand.
CTGGACGAGATCGAGAGGGAGAAGGTGTGCAGCGTCATGGACCCGCTCCGGCTGTCGTACCAGGCACGCCTCCACGCCTCGCAGAACAAGCGGCTGCCGCTGCAGGCCGTGCTCAGCGCGCTCTACTACGACCAGCTCAAGCTCCGAAGCATTGCAGTCGCTGGCGATGGCGGCGGGGACGAGGTGCAGTCGTCGTCGGCGGCCGGGAAGGCGCGCGCGCAGGCGATGGCGGACGCGGCGCTGGCGAGGGAGAACGAGGCGCTGCGGTCGGAGCTGGCAAGGATGCGGGCCTACGTGTCGGGGGTGCAGCCCAGCAAGGGGAGCGGGTCGTCGCCATCGCCGGCGGGGAAGGCGAAGGCGAGCTTCCTGGGGTCGGTGTCGCGGACGCTGAGCCGGCTGAACCCGTTCAGAGGCGGAGGCGGGTGGGCCAATAATAAGGACACGGCCAGCATCTCCGCCCATGGAGGACGTCGTGACAGCACGCATGTCGTCAAGCCCAAGAGGAGGAGGTTCTCCATAAGCTAGCCAGCCTCTAATCATCATCTCATCGATCATGCGATTTTGGAAGAAGAAGAGTAGCGTGGTTTGTAGTATGTAGTTTCGCTATTATGTTTGTTTGTTCTACTTATTAATAATGTTGTGCTATGCTAGTACATATAATGTACACCCATGTGTGCTTGCTTTAAGCAAAACACAAAATTACATGTATATTGTTTTAGTGTTAATTAATGTAACTCTCCCTTGCCTTTGGTGAAAATAAAAGAAATGGTCCATGCTGGAAGAGTGGAAAGTGGGCTTCCAAAGCTCATTTACAGCCCAACCAACAACAGTCCGTTCCATCAACAGACAACAGCCCAAGAAAACGACTGTGAGTGAATCCCCATCGTCGTCCACAGCACCGGCGGTCGCCACCGCCACCGCCGACAAGTCGGAGGTACTTGCCTTTGCCTCATTCCTCCCCCCTTTTTCCTCTCATCTCCCTGCATTCGCTTCCTGAACCGTTGTCGTGCGAGGCTGGGAATTGGAATGCCTCTGCCTTTTCAATGGTCGGGTTTGCTTGCGCGTGCTTGCGATCTGTGAAGAAGATGCATCTGTCGTATTGACAAGCATCATAGGCGTTGAACTATTTTTTATTACAGGGGTTGCATGCTAAGTATTGACCGGCCTCTATTCCATGCCCATAAGGTGTTCGTTACAATGCGTATGGGCCTATCTCTTTGTTTTTACATTGGTCTGATCATGTCTTGCTCATATTTCCAGGATGGCGCAAGTCCAAGGCTCACCGCCATGGTCTGACCTGCCACAAGAGCTCCTTGGCCTGGTGTTCCTCCGCCTCCTTAAACGTGCCGACCGAGCCTTCTTTCCTGCCGTTTGCCGCACATGGTGCTCTGCAGCGCGGCAGTGCCGTCTGCCCTTGCCGTCACCAGTGCCGTGGCTCGTGCTGCCAGGCGGCAACGTCATCAGCTTCCCTCACGGTGAAACCTTCCAGCTGCAGGAGGGTGTGCGTTACCACAGCTCTTGCGGCGAGTGGCTTCTCTTGTCCCGGGATGACGACAGCTGCTTCTTGATGAACCCATTCACCAAGGCCACTATGCCACTTCCCAGCCTGTCTTCGTACAGCTACTACGAAGAGCCTGTGGAAATTGCTGAAGATTTGTTGCCCCCAGAGAGTGAAATGCAAGGTCCGTGGTCGCGCAACAAGGATGCATGCGAGATATCAGTACTCTCCCTAGTTGTGTGCTCCACGCAACTGGTCGCTGCCATAGTCGCTGTAGGGTCTCTTGGCACAGTTGCGCTATGCCGACCGGGGGCTGCCACATGGTCAGTGAGCGCACATGAGGACTGCAGGTGGCTCTCACACATGGTCTTATTCCAAGGGAAACTCTACGCTCTTGACAGCAACACTGACCCCGAGGATCTTATTGCCATTGACATTGTGGATGATCATGACAAGGATGAGCCAAGGGTGCCTAGAATTGAGCGCCTCATTGAAGGAGCATCCTTGCCAACCCAAAAGCATTCACTCTGCAAGCAATACCTCCTTGAATCCCATGGCACACTACTAATGATCCGCAGAAAGCTTTCGTTCAAAACAGAGATCACATCTGGAAGAAGATACGGAGGCACTCTTGTGGCCGGAAGCAGCGAATTTGAAGTGTTTGAAGCTAACTTTGAGCAGGGATTGTGGTCTGTGGTTAACACTTTGGGCAATGACCATGCATTGTTCCTTGGGCGAGGATGCTCGAGATTTTGGCTCAGACGGCTACCGCATGCTATACTTTGCTGCATGTTTTAGTTTTAGAGTAACCGTGTTGGAAACTTGGCAATTGGCATGGACGGTTTCCTTAAAAAAAACATTGGCATCCATTAGCTGGGAAGTCCTTTTGAAGAGATGTGTATCTTTGTTAACGAGCTACTACTGGCCAACATGAATGTCATTGTGACTTTGGCAAGGCATGCATGATCCTGGCATACTCCGTATATAGATACTGCATTGCTAATAAGCCTTTGACCATGGCTTGCAGCGACAGGCTGATTCACTGACATGTGGGCTCCTGTATTGAAACGGGGCCCACAAATCGAATTCACACCTTCCTTCCCATTGGTACCCATCTGTTGGAAACAAAACCCTGTCAAAACCCCACCCCGCCGCTGCTGCTCCGATTCCCTTCCCCCTCAACCCTCGCCGTGCTGATCGGCCGCCCATGGACGCGCGGCACCACCCGACCAACGATCGCCCGGCCCTTGGGGCAAGTATACGCCGCCGAGATCCGCGCCCCCAACCTGCGCAAACGCATCTGGCTCGGCACCGCCGAGGAGGCCGCAAAGGTCTACGACGCCGCCGCGGCCGTCACCAACTTCCCGGCCTCCACCTCCTCATCCATGTCCTTGGCTGCCGTCTCGCCGGTGACCTCGACGACGACGATCACTCCTCCTCATCCGGTGCTATCCTCAGGGGTGGCCGAGATCGAGCTCCTCGGCTTCTCATCCTCCGTCGACCGGATCATCGTCGTCGGTGGTCGATGCGGACGACGAGGTCACGGGGATGCGGTGGTTCGACGACGAGCCCACCACCAGCTTGGAATTGATGGAGCTGTGCCTTCCGCCGGGGGGAGCCCGTGGGAGTTTGGCGACCTGGGTAATCTCGATGACCTCTTCTCCACGGAGCCGGCGCGATGCGATTTTCTTGGGGAAAAATTCCGTCTTTAGTTTGGTCCGATAGCTTGGTGGTGTTCAAATCGAGAGATGAGAGGAGCGTGCGGAACCTTAGTTTGTAATGTACCTAGTCAAAATTTTGTAGCAGTGGTAGGTCAGTCAATTCAGTTTTGTCAGATTGCTGTATGGTGCCTGAGAAATCCTGGAGAAATGAAACCAAAGTTCAAGTCTTGTGCGATGAGGCCTTTATCTGATAGCAGTCAGGTATGTCTTCATCTTCAGTAATTCGGCATCTGCTTTGTCAAATGCCAATCACCGCTTAGTTCATCTTTCCGTGATCAGATTTCTCAATATGAAATTGGGCGGCTCCGGCGGCCGGCCAGGGAGTCCACGTCAGTGAAAATTTGTTTTACCGTCCGATTTTGATTTTACGGTCGCTGGATGGTCGCAGTTGTTTTAACCTCATGCGGCAGCGCTTAATTAGCTGATTGAAAATATCTGGTTCTGCAAGCCTCGGAAGCTCGCTCGTCCGCTCATGCCTCGTCTCCATCGTTCGACTCCGCCGTCTGCCCTAAAATAAAAAAACCTCCGCCCGCCTGCCTGCGCGGCTGCACCAACCTCGATGCGCCGCCCCACCTTGCCGCTTCCCTCTCATGGCGCGGCGCTTGTGGCCGGCTCGCTTTTTCCTCCTCGCAGTCTATAGGTCTGCAGTCTTTAGCCGCCTCGGTGGTGGCACGTAGTCAGAGACGGCTGCGGCCGCGCGTACGATGGCATAGGCGGCGTCAAGCGGACGGACGGCAGTTGCGGCTGCGCCGGCAATGGCAGAGCCGGCGGGATGCCGGCGTACGGCGGCTGCAGCTGCGCCGGCAACGGCGGAGGAGGCGTCGAGTGGGCGGACAGCGTTGCGGCCGCACCAGTGACGGCGTAGGAGGCGTCTGAGCGACGGAGCTGCGGCTGCACCGGTGATGGCGGAGTGCTGAAGGCTCCAGGACGCCGGGTACGGCGGCTGCAGTCGCGTCGGCGACGGCGGAGGCGGCGTCAGGCGGGCGGATGGCGCTGCCGGCACACCGGCGATGGCGGAGGCGGCGTCAAGCGGCTGTGGACGGCGGCTGCGGCCGCTCCGATGGTGGACGAGGCAACAGCGGCGGCCGTCGCAGTTCTCGGGGATGTGCGGGAACAGGCGGATGGCATATGACCGTGAGCCTCAACGTCGCAGGTGAGCCCCCTCCCATAACCATCCTGCAACCTCCCGGAACCATCCTCCTACCTGTTCATCTCCTCAAATCTCTGCGTGAAGATGAGTACTGCCCAATCACAAGTCCAATACACTGGATACAATGCATGCCGCAGCCCAAATTGAGTCCCTTGCGTCCATCACATCTCGACTCTTCTTTCTCTGTCTCATCTTTGCAGGCCATATTCTCCTCGTCGGGTACTCTCTCTCCCCGGCGTCCATCCCTGCTATTGGCTTGTGGAGGACCGACGCCGCTGCGCAGGGTGGCGACATCAGAGACGCAGCATGGGGTGACTACTGCAGCAGCTGCCGCGGAGCCAAACCCGTGGCACCCTGCTGGGCAACCATGGCAGCGACAACAAATTCAGGGTGGGAATGAGGTTAGTTTTGCCCTTGGACCAATGGCGTAGGCAAGGTATTCGATGTATTGTGTCTATGCTTCATATGTACACGGTTCTTTATTAGTGCTCTTTTGGGTTTCTTCATGTGCATTTTTGGCCTGCCCTTGTTTGCAAGTTTTTTCTAATTTGCCCTTGCCATAATGATCCTCATAATTAATCAAGGTACACTTATAATATCAGTTAAAATTGAAATGACCCTCTTCTATATTGAATAGGTAAACAATGCTCTCTTTGTTATACTAATATAGTTCTCTAATATCTCTCTTTTTTGCAGGTCACATTACTACTACAAATTTATGGCATGGATCCTACAATTCCTTGCATTTGGTTATGAACCTCATTCTCTTTCGCCCATTGCTGTTCGTATCCTCACAGGCCTGAATGGATTCATTCAATTGCCAAAGATCTTTGCAAGCAATGTTGTGTTTCAATTCCTACAAGTTAGGGTGTGGCATTCCTTGCACCTGAATATACAGAGAAAATTCATTGCAATAAATTTTGAAGGCATTGAGGAAGTCTGGCTGATCAATATGAACCTTAAAATGAATTTTGGTAAGAGATTTTCTATTGGATCGATTATTTTTCTGGACCTTTAATATATTGTTTCAGTTAAGTTACCTTTAATATGTTATAGAAGTAAATAGCCTGCATTGTTTATTGAACATATAGTGCACTAATATATGTAATTTGTCTTGGAAAACGCATGACCTAATGCTCGGATTTCTCCTATAATAGAAAACTAATGTCATGGCCTATGTCTGCTACTGGAATTACAGAATTACAGAGATGACAGATACTAGGTATTCTGTATAACAGTCTGTTTATTTCAAAGTAATAGCCTGCATTGTTTATTGAACATATAGTGCACTAATATATGTAATTAGTTTTGGAAAACACATGACCCTGATGCTCAGATTTCTCCTATAATAGAAAACAAATGTCATGGCCTATGCCTGCTAATGGAATTACAGAATTACAGAGATGGCAGATACTAGGTATTCTGTATAACAGTCTGTTTATTTCAAAGTAAACTATCCGGGAGCACATTATTCTGAGATATTTCAGACTTCCATAAGATGAAACTACATTCCATCCAGTAAATTCCTTAATTGCATTTGGACATAGGGTTTGATTACCCATGGATACAATACTGTTCTTCAGATTTTCTGCATTTCACAAATAGATTGACAAAGTTAAGAGCAGCCATGTGACTCTTACAACCAGCACTTGAAGTCATGTGCTTTTGAATATGATCAAGTAGTCTCTGTGTCTCTCCTTGAAGGTTATGTTTCTAACAATATCCAAAGTTTTGTACAGATCATGATTACTTTGATGTACTGGTATGGGATCCTCCAATTCCTTTCAGAAAAATAGACCTATTACAACTATACATATGAAATATACCAATTTGGTGAACTGGGTATAGAATTTTTCAAAATTGTTACTTTATAATAAATTTATGAATATAAACCCATACCTTCATTTTCACCTGCTCTCTCATTTCAGATTTTAGTGAAGTTGTACTTACCTATTGTGGTAAGCATTCTTATTCCCAATAAACTCAGATCCATGGTTTCTTCTTATGTGTAAGTGTAACATATTTTATAGTAATACAATAACTGTTTCCACCATTATCTGTTTACAAACAAAATATGTCACACGAAATGATATTTAGTTTTTTTAAAGAAAAATTGTTGTCCTTGATGGCTTGAGATCATCAGGTCTGCTATTTATCTCCTGTAAGCTCTAGATCAGAAAACTTCTTTGCACCCTTTCAAAAAATTTTGGCCCAACGAGCTGCATAGTTCATCATTGATGGGACCTATGATCAGGTTAAAGCCTATTCGATTATTAATTTCTTCGTTGGGACGCTGCACTTTTATAAAAGCCTTCGCAGGCAAGTATTTACTACCACTTAATCATCAACCTATGACATGTAATGGTTTATAACCGTATTTAGCAGTCTAATATGTCCAGGCGAACGCTGTAAATTTTTTAATGTGAGATGTTTCTTATGCCAATCATGGACCCTGATTCTTTCATGTTTTTTTTCTATGTGGTAACGTTGACTGCTTCAATTTGATTGCACATATTGACAAGAGGCCAGGCTAACCCCTCCAGAGCCCTCATCTCCTTGTGTGTAGTTCACGCCTTCAGTCTTCACAGTATGGTTTTACTTTAGTAAGGGCTTGGTTTTCAGCTTTGAATAGCTCAATCTGGCATAATTGGGATAGTTATGTATGAAGCTTGATATGATGAGAAACTATGCGTCAGAGTTAATCAAAAGATAATGCAGCCAATTACGTAAGGGTTAGGAATCTATTACAAATTAGAAGTTTCCTCCATCAATGCACAAAAGAGATGGATGAGAAATATTTTTGATGCTGTATCAACCAAAAAAATCAGATGTAAATATGGTAGGAATTGTAGCATATGGTGGGAGTATGCTTTGGGAAAAAAGAAATGCAAAGAAGAGTAAACTTCATTCTATTGCTTCCTCCACTCACTGTAAATGTACTTGGATTGTATTCTTAGTGAAATTAACTTTTATGAATTTTGATTATTCAATTGAAGCTTAAAATTTCTTGTGCAAATGGCACAATGTCTGTTGGATTATATGTTTTTGTTGGCTTCTTATTCATTTTACCATTCTGTATAAGAAAAATCCTAAAATCTTGCCGCGCACATGGGCGCGCGCCAAACACTAGTTATTCATTAGTATGAGCCTGGTGCTCACCGCTCAGATCACATATACATGCGAATTGAATGGCGCAGTCTCCCAACACCCTGATACAAATACCCCCATTTGCTTGCACAATAGGAAATTCGAACACTCAGGCTCCTTTTGGCAGCCGGAATACCCGGGGAAGGGCGCCCGGCCTACCTAGGTCGGGCGGATATCCCGGGGAAGGAGCCGGTATCCCGGCCGGGGTGCTGGTTGCCAAACCAGCCCTCAAAGATTAAGCAGCGCTAAAAATGTTTCCACTCGGTTGACCATCTGCATCCCTGCCACTGCGCCATATTCCCTGCAGCTTGCATCAGTTTGAGACTGGTACCCATCTGCGTCACACGCTTCTTTCATTTTTTTTTGAAAGAACTTCTTTCAGTTTCATTTATTCTGCTATCTCCTTGAATGCTCTGTGCGTGTGTTTTGTTGCAATCTCCAATGTGTCTGCATCATGGTCACCCTTTGTAACCATTCGTGCGGCATTAGCAGCAAGCAATCTGTGCAGTTCGGCAATGACCGCACTAGGACAGATTCATTACAGTAGGAACTAATATCTTCAGGAACTACAGTACCACTGCAACCCTTGTCCAAAGATTCATTGCGTGCCGATCTGGTATTCAAGAAATCCCAAGTTCAAGCATAACCTGCATAAATATAACTGCACTGGTTAAAAGGGGTTGCCCCATGCATCAATTTTCTTTTAGCAAAGACCTGATGATAATTGCAGTGCTGAAAATGCTAGTTCAGGAGAAAGATGGTACATATCCGTATGCTATGGCAAGTTGGCAACAGCATAGAATCCACCAAATGGCTGTATTGCATTACCATATCCAAAAAAATAAACGTTGACTAACCATTTAACACTAAATCATTCTGGTTCACTCTACTTGTTGATGGAAGAACAATATAAACAGCACGCATCATGTGAGATCCTGATCTAGAAAAGTTGAAAAAGGAAGGCAGCATGAAGGGTAGCAGGCCGTTGGGCTTCTGCCGCTGTGCTGCGGGTCCCACGTCCTCTCAGCCTCGAGAAGCCGTTGAGGTGTTGACCACCATGGAATCGCCGTGGAATCGGATGTGCCCTCGCCACGCGGCGCCACCGCTTCCAGCAACGCCGCGCGTGTCACTGTCACCCCTCCTCGCCTCCTGCATCTCCGTCATGCCGCCCGACGAATGGGCGGTGGTGGAGCGCGACGGCCCGCACCTGCGGGCGTCGGGGCGGCCCTCCTTCGTTGTCCACGGCTTCAACACCTACTGGCTCATGTGCTTCGCCGCCGACCCCGCCACGCGCCCCTCGGTCACCGCCGCCCTCGCCGAGGCCGCCGACGCGGGGCTCAACGTGTGCCGCACCTGGGCCTTCAACGACGGGGGATACCGCGCGCTGCAGCTGAAGCCCTTCTCCTACGACGAGCAGGTCTTCCAGGTGAGCGCGGCCTCCTCCTTGCTCTGTGTACAGCACGGGCACGGCACGGAACTTGTTTGATGAAATGCGTGATCCAGTGCCGTGTTTTATAAAATTTGATTCAGTTATTAATGGCCCTTGCACAATCAATAAGCATGGCAATGCATGGCATGGGCGTTTGTATTACGTTTTTTCTGTACGTATCTGTCAATCGAAGTCTTATTATATCTGTGCAGTAGTACCTCCGACTCCGAGTAAGTGATGACTAAACTTACAATTCCATTCCCGTCAGGCATTAGATTTCGTGCTTAGCGAGGCAAGAAAGCACAGGGTGAGGTTGATACTGTCACTGTGTAATAACTGGAAAGATTATGGAGGTAAGGCACAATATGTAAGCTGGGGACAGGAGGCTGGGTTGGATCTTACTTCTGATGACGACTTCTTTTCTGACCCCACAATTAAGAGCTACTACAAAGCTTTCGTTAAGGTAAACATTTCATTCGTGTGCCACGGACTGTAGTAGTGCACCTCATTGTATTTGTATCTTCAATATTTGGATTCAGCTCATTTTTTAGTCCTTTTTTTTGTGTTTTCTCACCCTTCTGTCATGACTTACCATCACATTTACACTTTTTAGACTGTTTTGACAAGAATAAACACAATTACAAATGAGGCCTACAAGGACGATTCTACAATTCTTGCCTGGGAGCTGATTAATGAGTCACGATGCCATTCAGATCCGTCAGGTGACACGTTGCAGGTCCATCCTTCAGCTCTACTTTGGTACACTTTTGTTTCCTTTTAATGTAGTATACTGCACATGTTTCAACACGCTGCATTTCTCGTAGGCATGGATAGAAGAGATGGCGTCTTATGTCAAGTCTATGGATCCTGTGCACCTTCTAGAGATTGGTGTTGAAGGGTTTTATGGTCCGTCCACTCCAGAGCTTTTGCATGTGAACCCAGATGCTTATTCTGGAACTGTCGGAACAGATTTTATCAGGAACCACCGTGCACGGGGAATTGATCTGGCTTCTATTCATATTTATTCGGACACTTGGTAAGTCTTCTAGTTCAGTCCCATGTGAGTTTTATGTCTGGCCAGCTATGAATGCTGAACCTAGCCACTTCATGAAATGTGATTCATTATCACGACTAAGATCCTTTTGCCAGGTTACCTCACTCTGTAGAGGACAATCACCTCGAATTTGTGAATACCTGGATGCAACAACATATTGATGACGCAGCTAACTTGCTTGGGATGCCAGTTCTGATCGGGGAGTTCGGTGTATCACTTAAGGACGGGAGGTTTGACAATGAGTTTCAAGAAGCTTTCATGGAGACAGTCTACAGAATTTTCTCAAGCTCTTGGAAGAGCGGAGTGATTGGAGGAGGCTGCCTTGTTTGTCAGCTCTTCCCTGAAAGCGCAGAGCACATGGATGATGCTTATCCAGTATTTTTTGCAAAATCACCATCCATATTAAACTTGCTTGCAAATCACTCAAGGAGTCTAGAATATTGAGAACGTGCTGCCTCCCTACTTATATGACAGCTCATGTTCCAAGTTGTGGATGTTCGGTTTGTAAATTGTACGACCATAGTGACGGTATGAGTGTGACACTAATATTTACTGGTCTCCAGCTCTGAAGACTATGTTCTGTCATGTAAACAAAACGTCAATATTAAACCATGAGATCAAATTCCTTTCTTCTGTCATGCACTAACCTAATTGCATAATAATAATATCCTTACCTAATGGAGTATTTTCTTGTTTGAACACAAACTGTTGTTTCATCCTCTATACAACACCAATTGTTTGTCTATCATGAAACTGCTTTAAGTGAAAATTCTATTGTCCATCATCCGAGAACTTTTAGAGATGTCAGAAGTTTGCTTCCTTACAGGTATGTACTTTTTTTAATGGACTTACAGGCATGTACTTTATGACAGCGGGAACTCATAAAAGGCCTCTGTTAGATTTACATGAACCACCCAAAAGTATATAGATTTTAAATTCTCAATCCTCTGTGCAGTTAAAACTGCTTCCGGAGTGACATCTGTACTTTTCTTTTTTTCTTAATGACACATGATCATGTTTATGATGGAACTATACCATGTTTACTTGCACCTTAAACCATTTATGCAGATGTACCTTGAATATTCACCGAGAATCATGTTTCACAAAGTTGAGAATGAGATCCTAAATCTAGTGCTGATTATCATGTGTGATCAATGTTACAAGAATTCGCGCAGGCCTATTCTGTAGGTTGCTACATAATTGCATTATAGAGATTTGACTATCAAATTAAACAGCTGTTCTGGTGCAGAAAAGAAGGGGCTGTGGTCTGTATCTATGACCAAAACCTCACTGGGTGGCCACTTCTTGATCATGGAATCTTGCTGTTCAGGGTCCAGCATATTGTCACGCTCGGTCTTTATGAAAATCCGTTTGACTCGATTTAATCTCTCATCATCTCCTTCAAAGCTTGCAGTACTAATAGCTGCTGTAGGCCATGGTCGCATTAGCATTGAAGCGAGGACTGATTCCTACCAGATAAAGAAAAGGGTAAGTATAAGAAAAGGGTAAATTTTACATCAGTATTCACTCTTTATCAGAGCAGATGCTTGGTTTGTCAGAAAAGGATTCCAAGAAATACGACCATGACATGATAAACAATGGCCTTTTATAAGTTAGATTATTGTACTACTACGTTTAGATTCTAGTGATGTAATAAGTAGTTTAGCAAAGAAGGCGGTTTTGGTGAGCACATGCTCAGATATGTAAACTTTTTTCTCCTAAGGCATATTTCATCATACAATATAAATGTACAATACCTCTTCAGGGCTTTGTTGGGAGAGTCGATCACACTGGAATTCTGGTCTCAAGGCAATGGTTGTTGGAGGATCATCTGCTGCTGCACCAAGTGTCAGTTCAATCTCATTCTCAGGCAAAGTTGGTAACCCCTGTTACATGTTTAATTATATGAAAGGATTGAGGATGCAATTAGTTGCACATAATATTACAACATAAGATAAATGTAGTAAATCCATCACAAATTAAGGTAAGCTATGTAATTGTTTCAGAGTTCTGCCAAAATCTCCTGTACTTTCTGTTTTATGCCTATCATCAAAATGGCTATGCTGAGAATAAGTCAGTTTTCTTTAGGAAATATTGGGTGCCTGGTTGACAGTATCCACCATATTTACCCTACCTTATATCATGCACAGTTAAGCTGTTGCAATTTCGTGATTCTCATATGAGTTATTACATTTCTTGTTTTAAAAACCTTAATGTTTGAACTATATGTATGTTTGTTTGATGAATTACTTATGGGGTATATTCTCATCAGTTGCTAGGGGGTCTATGCTTTGACAAGAGAAGAAGGTGAATTTTCAAAACATTACATCCTTCTTATCTTCATCAGTTTGAAATCCAAATGGTAGCATTGTAGCTGCCACAAAAAATGCTTGACTGATCCTGTCAACAAATTCATGCATTACATGAATTACACTCAGCCCTCCAGCACCGTGTCCGACTAGAATCACCTGGAACAAGATTGAAATGAGTTAGCATGGTACGTGTTGACAGTCAAAATTGGCTTTGGCCCGGCCAAACCGGTCTGACCGGTTTGCCAAACCGGTCAGACCGGTTTTGGTTCCGTAATTCGAGTAGGATTAGGATTCCGAGTTTAATCCCATATTGTAACCTATTCGAAAGGGGTAAGACTTCCCCGGCCTATAAATATAAAGGCTAGAAGGCCGATTGAGGTATTCCAATCGAATCAAACACATTTATCCTTTACTTTTTATCTCTCAAACCCTAATCATTTCCAGCCCCCATATTCTGTTCTTTGCTCGTCTCTACGGCGTTCAAGGGCGTTCTAGGTGGCCTGCCGACCCTAGAGCAACCCTAGCTTGCTTGAGCTCCGACGGGGTCCCTCCCGAGCTCGAGTTTCTAGGTCTTCACGATCTCCCGCCTGAAAGCGGTCTGACCGGTTCTTGAAACCGGTCTGACCGGTTTCCCCCGGGGAGGTCAGGAGTTGGCCGTTGTGACGGCCGTGCTGCGCGTTCGATCGATCCTCGAGTGTGTTGGCGCGCTTTCGTGTCAACATACTTTTTGGCGACTCCGCTGGGGAAGATTAATCTAGTTTCAAAACCGATTCAATCTACTCCACTAATGGCTGGATCAACGTGCGACCTTGACAAAGACAACATCATCACCGCGATGATGGAAGAGCTCATGGACGAGGAGCGGAAGCAGTACCTGATCGCCGAGGAGCACTTCAGGACGCAATTCTTGAAGGGCTTTAAAAAGGATCGCGGTGGTCTTGTCAAGAGAGTGGAGGAATTCGTCACGCCAGCTTTCAAGCTGGCAAACGACCAAGTTGAAGAACTTCCAAAGGTAACTGGCAAATCCTCTGATTTGATGCAGCAAATTACTCGCATGATGGATGATAAATTGCTTGCTGCACAAACTGTTACTAGTGAGTTGATTGCTAATATGTCGGGTAGTTCTGATAAAGGTAAAAATAACGTAGAATCTAATGAATTACCTAACCCAAATCCTAGCTCATCAGGCGTGCCAGAAAATGTTTTAGATCCTAATTTAGGCATGCCGATGAATTCCTATGCGGGACAATCACTTCACCCTGGTTCGGTCCACGAACCGGTCAGACCGGTTTGTACAACCGGTCAGACCGGTTTGGCCCCCTCTGGTGGTCAGACCGGTTCCATGGCATCAGGTGCGATGGTTTTATCTAATACGATTGCTCCTGGTCCTTTTTACACTACTCCACGCACTACGGTTGTGGGAAGTATACCCCACGGATCTGGCACGTCTCACGGGCCGATTCCGAGTACTTCTCAAAGTGCGACATATAATGTGCCTCGTTTTCCATAAAATAGAGGTGATGGGAATTATCAAGCCGAGTTAGCTAAGTTTAAAGAAGATATAGCTAATACACTTAGAACAAGACTCGGGCTTGAATTGGGTACTTCATTTAGCGGAGAAAACGAGGCTAAATTGTCTGATTTAACATCGGTTAAGCAAAGCCGAGAAGAATCGGTTCTCGATTATTTTAAAAGATTTAAAGATGTTAAGAACCGATGTTTTAACATAACTGTTTCTGAAAAAGATTTAGCAGATTTAGCTTTTGCGGGCTTACGGTCTCATTTCAAGGAAAAGCTAGAGGGTTCTGATTTCCTTACTATTAATCACTTGCAAATGAAGGCTATGAGTCTAGAGCTTAAGTTTAAAAATTCAAAAGAATCTGTTAAACCTCATCGTCCGAATGTGCATATTGTTGATAATGATTCTGATAGTTCGGACGATGATAAGGAAATTTATGCTGCTGAATTTGTTTGGTCATCAAAGAGTAAACATGGTTCTTGTCCCTCGTTGAAACCGATTCAGAAAAATCGGCAAGAAGAAATTAAGTTTACTTTTGATGTAGCTAAATGTGATCGTGTTTTTGATCAATTGCTTAAGAATGGCTTTGTTAAACTTTCTCATGCAATTCCACCAGCCGATCAATTGAAAAATCGTGCATATTGTAAGTGGCATAATTCTTTTTCTCATGCGACCAACGATTGCAATGTTTTTCGACGACAGGTACAATCGGCCCTTAATGAAGGTCGATTGGTGCTAGCTGAAATGCAAGTTGATAAGGCTCCTTTCCCTGTTCATACCTTGGATGTGAATACTAAAGTATTGATTCGGCCGCAACAAGCTGATGGAGCTAAAGGTAAGAATGTGGTGATTGGAGACCCAAGGCCGGAAAGAATTTATGACAAAGTTCCGGTCAGAACAGTGATGATTGAGAAGACTCTAGATGGAAAAGAGTCTCTGAAGATTACAATTAACACATCAAGGCCCGGGGGGGCAAGGAAGTTCCTTGGAAGAAAATCGGTTCGCTAGCCAGGCGAAACCGGTCAGACCGGTTTCCCAAACCGGTCAGACCGGTTTGTCTCCAGACCGTCCAAGAACTTTCAAGCCTAAGCGCCCGGAAGTGGGTACTTGGAAGATTAATGAGCCAAAGGTTCAAGGAAGGGTTCTGAAGCAAGGACCTACTTTCTCTCAGCTCATGAACAAGTACACAAAGGCCGTTCAAGTTGATCGGCCAACAAAAAAGAGACAGAGATCACCTCAGCGTTGGATCAGTTCTACAGCTTATAAGCGCCGTGGTGATGTTATTACATGACCGATTGGGTTCATACCCATCAGGTCCTTCGGCTGCTCCCAAAAGCGGTCAGACCGGTTTTGTAAACCGGTCAGACCGAAATCTGAGCAAAGGTTCCAAGCTCCTCCTAAGCAAGAATACCGTGTCAGGGAGAAAAAGGAGGACGTGCAAGCCAAGACCAGTGGGTTTATAAAAATTGGCGATATTCCAGTGGCTATGCAAGACTTGGGTAGAAAGCCGATAGTCATTGGAGATTCGGCTCCTGTTTCAGTCAAAAGGCCGGTCATGTCTAATGATCATGAGGCTAGCAGTAGCAAGGGTGTAAAGAAGGTCTTCCAACCAAGGTGGTGTCCTTCTGGTTTGACTCATACGCAGAAGCGGAAGTTACAACGCCTGCGGAACAAAGAAAAAAGGGAACAGGAAGCTGAGAAGCTGAGGGATGAACACTTCAACAATTACAGGCCTATGATCCATTCAGGAGTTGGCCGTTGTGACGGCTGTGCTGCGCGTTTGATCGGCTAGACCGGTCAGACCAGTTTCTGAATCCGGTCAGACCGGTTTGGGTCAGCCCACCGCTACAGAAGCGGTCAGACCAGTTTCAGGAACCGGTCAGACCGGTTTGACGACAGAAGCGGGAGCTGAGATTACTTCAACCATCGATGCTACTACGCCAATTCCTCCAGTGGTTGAAGATGAAGAATTGGTTGATTTTGAGCCTTCTCCAGAGCATGACAACATGGAAATCAATGTTGTATATTTGTCTTCTGATTATTATGTGGTACCGGAGGAGTTTACTTGGGGGGCAAAACAGCAAGAAGCTTTTGATAAGATCAAAGGGTACTTGTCTTCACCACCGGTGCTTCGGGCGCCTAAGCGGGGAGTTCCGTTTAGACTTTATGTGGCGGCTGAAGATAGAACTATTGGAGCTGTTTTGACTCAAGAAATCGGCGATAAGGAGTATGTGATTGTTTATGTAAGCCGACGGCTCATTGACGCAGAAACAAGGTATACTTTTATTGAGAAGTTATGTTTATCCTTGTATCATGCTTGTACTCAATTTCGGCATTATCTACTATCTAGTACTTGCGTCGTGTTGTGTCAAACCGATGTGATTAAACATATGTTGCAAAAGCCGATATCTAGTGGAAGAGTCGGCAAGTGGGCTTATGCTTTGGTTGAGTATGATTTGACTTGTGAACCTTTGAAATCAATCAAGGTAACTTCAGTTTAATCCTTGGTCGAGATTGGATTCATGCAAATAAATGTATTCCGTCTACCTTGCATCAATATCTTATTCAGTGGATCGGCGATGAAGTTGAAGTTGTCCATGGTGACAATTCTTCCTTTGTTGCAACGGCCGATTCCGATTCTCTTAGTGCAAATGGGAAAGTCAAATGTTCGTCGGGCATGGATTTGACCGACTATGAACTGATCAGTTGCACCAAGGATGGTTTTGTTGCTGCTACATTAAAGCCGATGGAAAATCGGTTGAATTACTTGCTGTAATTAATGGAGCAAACAAATCAACAGAGACAAACCGGTCAGACCACTTCTGGAAACCGGCCAGACCGGTTTAGACCTGAACAGCGCCAGGCGAGCCAAACCGGTCAGACCGCTTCTGAGAACCGGTCAGACCGGTTTAAGTCTGGACAGTGGCTTCAAGACCGAATTGATCATCATCGAGCACATTCGGCTCGGCCGGCATGTTCGAAGCTATTGAAGATCTTGGTGATATGGACAAATTGGGTCAGGGTTTTACATCAGCTGATCCTTTAGAAAAAATAGATATTGGTGATGGTACTATTCCTAGGCCTACTTTTGTAAACAAGAATTTATCGGCTGAGTTTAAAGCCGAGTTAATAAATTTGTTGAAAGAGTATGTCGATTGTTTTGCTTGGGAGTACCGTGAGATGCCTCGGTTAAGTCGTGATTTAGTTGAGCATCGTTTACCAATAAAAGCCGGTTTTAGACCTTTTAAGCAATCAGCTAGACGTTTTAATCCCGCTATTTATGACCGAATAAAAGAAGAAGTTAATCGTTTGCTAGATGCTGGTTTTATTCGGACTTGTCGTTATGCAGAGTGGATTTCTAATATTGTTCCCGTTGAAAAGAAAGATTCGGGAAAACTTAGAGTTTGCATTGACTTTAGAGATCTTAATAAAGCCACTCCAAAAGATTCATATCCCATGCCTATAGCCGATGTCTTAATCAATGAAGCTTCTGGACATCGTGTTGTTAGTTTTCTTGATGGTAATGCCGGATATAATCAAATCTTCATGGCCGAAGAGGATATGCACAAAACGGCCTTTCAATGTCCGAGATTTATTGGTTTATTTGAGTGGGTGGTTATGACTTTTGGATTAAAGAATGCCGGTGTAACTTATCAAAGAGCTATGAATTTAATCTTTCATGATTTACTTGGTGTTATTGTGGAAGTGTATATTGATGATATCGTAGTTAAATCGGATGGCTTGGATTCTCATTTAGCCGATTTAAAACCTGCTCTTGAGAGGATGCGACGGTATGGCTTGAAGATGAATCCACTCAAATGTGCTTTTGGTGTTTCGGCCGGAAAGTTTCTTGGATTTGTTATTCATGAGAATGGCATAGAAGTTGATCCCAAGAGAATTGAAGCTATGAAGAAAGTCGAAGCTTCTACTTGCAAGAAGGATTTGCAAAAGTTTCTAGGCAAGGTAAATTTCTTGAGAAGATTTATAATTAACTTGTCTGGAAAGGTTGATGCTTTTACCTCTTTACTTCGGTTGAATGATGAAGCCGATTTTACCTGGGGGGCAAAACAGCAAGATGCTTTTGAAAAGATCAAAGAGTACTTGTCTTCACCACCGGTGCTTAGGGCGCCTAAGAGAGGGGTTCCATTCAGACTTTATGTGGCGGCTGAAGATAGAACTATTGGGGCTGTTTTGACTCAAGAAATCGGCAACAAGGAGTATGTAATTGCTTATGTAAGCCGACGGCTCATCGATGCAGAAACAAGGTATACTTTCATTGAGAAGTTGTGTTTATCCTTGTACCATGCTTGTACTCAATTGAGGCATTATTTATTATCTAGCACTTGCATCGTGTTGTGTCAAACCGATGTAATTAAACATATGTTGCAAAAGCCGATTTCTAGCGGAAGAGTTGGTAAATGGGCTTATGCTTTAGTTGAGTATGATTTGGCTTGTGAACCTATAAAATCAATGAAAGGCCAAATTGTAGCTGATTTTATTGTTGAACATCGGATAAATGATACAAACAATTTCGACGTCGGCTATGTTGCTTGTACACCATGGAAGTTATACTTTGATGGATCGATTTGCAATGATGGACAAGGAATTGGTGTTGTTTTGATCTCTCCAAGTGGTGCCGTTTTTGAGTTTTCAAACCGAATAGAAGAAAAGCGAACCAATAATCAAGTTGAATATGAAGCTCTTCTATTTGGCTTGGAATTTTTTGCAAGACATGAGAATAAAGCATGTTGAGGCTTTTGGTGATTCGCTTCTGGTGGTACAACAAGTGTCAAAGGTATGCCAATGTTATAATGGTTCATTAAATGCATATCTTGATAGATGTCTTGATATCATTGCTTCTTTTGATGAATTTACTATCAAACATATTCCAAGAGAAGAGAATGACAAGGCAAATACTCTGGCTCAGAAAGCATCTGGTTATATGGTTGCAAAAAAGTATTTCTATCTCTAAAAACCTATGCAAACAAAGGTCGAGGTTCTGGTTCTGGACGAACCGGTCACACCGGTTTCAGAAACCGGTCAGACCGGTCTGACTGCCAGAACCGGTCTGACCGGTTCTGAAACCGGAGTTTCTATTGGCCTACTATGATGACAGATTGTTTCAAATATTACAAAGGGTGTGAGGAATGTCAGAAGTTTGGAAATTTGCAACTTGTTCCTGCTGCATTGATGCATCCTATTATTAAGCCATGGCCGTTCCGAGGTTGGGGATTGGATTTTGTTGGGCAAATTAATCCTCCATCATCAAAAGGACATCGCTTCGTATTGGTTGCTACGGATTATTTTACTAAGTGGACCGAAGCAATTCCATTGAAGAATATGACGCATCGAGAGGTGATTGAGTTTGTTACGCAAAATATTATTCATAGATTCGGTATTCCTCAAACTTTGACGACGGATCAAGGTACTTCGTTTATGTGTAAAGAGGTACGTGAATTCGTCGAATCCTATAGAATTAAGTTGCTCAATTCATCTCCATATTACGCTCAGGCTAATGGTCAAGCCGAGTCAAGTAATAAAACTTTGATCAAGTTAATCAAGAAAAAGATAGAAGCAAGTCCTAAGAGATGGCATGAAGTTTTATCCAAAGCATTATGGGCTCATCGTATATCTAGACATGGTTCTACTAAAGTTACTCCTTTTGAGCTTGTGTATGGTCAAGAGGCCGTTTTGCCCGTTGAGGTAAATCTGAACGCTTATAGATTGGCTAAACAAAATGACCTTGATGCTGTTGATTACCACAATTTGATGTTAGACAATATTGATGAGGTAACCGACAAACGATTGAAAGCTTTGAAAGAGATTGAGAAAGATAAACTTCGGGTTGCTAAAGCTTACAATAAGAAAGTATGAGGAAAATATTTTCAGATTGGTGAGCTTGTTTGGAAGACGATCTTGCCTATTGGAACGAAAAGCAACAAGTTTGGGAAGTGGTCACCGAGTTGGGAAGGACCATATAGAGTTGTCAAAATAATTTTTGGGAATTCTTATATGCTGGAGACATTGCAAGGAGATCATCTACCTAGAGCTATCAATGGAAGATATTTGAAGAAATTCTATCCAAGTGTTTGGCAAGACGCATGAAGACCAATGGCCGATATATTGTTGATATCGCCCTTAGCATAAATTTTAGCTCCTGAATTGTAATTACTTGCTTTTTAGTTCTCAAGTTCACTAAAAACGCAGGGGGGCATGTGTTGACAGTCAAAATTGGCTTTGGCCCGGCCAAACCGGTCTGACCGGTTTGCCAAACCGGTCAGACCGGTTTTGGTTCTGTAATCGAGTAGGATTAGGATTCCGAGTTTAATCCCATATTGTAACCTATTCGAAAGGGGTAAGACTTCCCCGGCCTATAAATATAAAGGCTAAGGCCGATTGAGATGTATTCCAATCGAATCAAACACGTTTATCCTTTACTTTTTTATCTCTCAAACCCTAATCTTTTCCAACCCCCATATTCTGTTCTTTGCTCGTCTCTACGGCGTTCAAGGACGTTCTAGGTGGCCTGCCGACCCTAGAGCAACCCTAGATTAGCTCGAGCTCCGACGGGGTCCCTCCCGAGCTCGAGTTTCCAGGTCTTCACGATCTCCCGCCTGAAAGCGGTCTGACCGGTTCTTGAAACCGGTCTGACCGGTTTCCCCCAGGGAGGTCAGGAGTTGGCCGTTGTGACGGCCGTGCTGCGCGTTCGATCGATCCTCGAGTGTGTTGGCGCGCTTTCGTGTCAACAGTACGCCAATTCAATTCTTCATAATTTCAAACATTTATCATAAATAGTTCATCAAGTACCTTAAGCAAAAGGGAAGAAAAAATGCACGTACGTTCTCCCCCTCTGGCAAGGTCGAGATGAGGTCTATGAGCGGCTTGTCATACTGCTTGAACGATCCAACTGTGTTGGGATCAGTAGGATCAACACCGCCTCCGGCAAGGTCAATGCAAGTAACACGGTAGCCAGATCCCTCAAGGAGCCATCGGAGTTTGAACCAGCACCAGGCTCCATGACCTTCCCCATGAACAAGGACAAAGTGCTCCTTTGCCATGCCCATTAATCCGGCCTCTTCCTATCAATCTAAGTTTGCTACCATGGATATTAACTACTTGATGGACATGCAGCAGGCCAGCAGGGTAACTGCATTTGCATGGCCAATTCCAAATGTCAAACCGAGCAGGCATCCAGTGAGCTCTATTCTAAATAGAGGGGTCTCAGGCGGTCTATGGTTGTAACATGCAGAATGGCTAAATATGGTAGATGGCGCAGGATAAATTGTGTGGACCAGCGAGTTTTTCTCGCTCTGTGCGTTAGTGATTGCGTTTGGCCATCTGACCTGATGGATTTTTTTTCTCCTTGCTATCTTTCTGTACTCGATCTGGTTGCTCATTGGCATATCAAAAGCTGAGATATATTTCATCCTTCATTACAAATAGAATTTTCTTTATACATATGACATAGACATGTTTATTCCTTATCATTGCATACATATATTTATTTAATATTGATGTAAAATTATGTTTTGTGGTGGACAACTGATAAATAATCTATTATATGACAACTCAAATTTGCATACAACATAACTTAATGAATAGGTCAAGCCCCCACTGAGATTGCGGATAGCGTTCATCACCGGTCACAATGACTTGAGGATCAGCTCCAAGAGATGGTCTGGTGCAGAGAAGAAAGGACTGTGATCAGTGTCCATGACCATCACTTTTCTCGGTGGCCAACGGCGAATCATGGCCTCCTGCTGCTCTGGCTTGATAGTGCGGTCATTTGCTGTTTTTATGTACACGCGATGGACTGCGTTTACTTGGCTCTTGACACCATCATCGACGCAACCAAACCTCGCAGTGCTGAGCACGGCTGGAAATGGGCGCAGCAGAATGGAGGCAAGTGTGGAGTCCTGCAAAAATGTTGACAATTAAGGTGTGCTGGAGACTATCGTTCGCAAATGATTCAGTGATGCAATTTATTCATTGATCATGCAGTACATACCTCTTGGGAGCTTTGTTGGTGCAGGATTGTGCGTTGGTACTCCTTTCTTAGCGCCATGCTTGTAGGTGGATTATCTTTTCCCCGGCCAAAATTCAAGTCATACACATCCCCGAACTCCGATAAATCAGGTACACCCTGCTCATTTTGAATCTAAGTTTTAGGAAATGCTACCATTTCTTCGCAGACATAAGAGGAATACTTGAACAAAGTCGTGACAAGAAAGTACAAGGGAAAATTTTTAAATCACATCTTTGATGTCTTGTTCTGTTTGGTAGCCAAATGGGAGCATGGTTGCTGCTATGAAGATGGCCTGCTTGATTTTGTCTCTGAACAAATGCATCGCATGGGTCACGCTTAGTCCTCCTGCGCTGTGTCCTACCAGAATTACCTGACAAACAATGGTAGGATTAGAGGCATCTATGTTATCAACCAGCAACAAAATAATTTACCCAGTGACTTGAATATTACATCAATTTAGTCTGAATTGAAGTATCATGTGCAGAACTAAATTGAACGTAATATTCAAGTAACACGTGACAGTACATTTTCTGAAATAACAGAACACATAAGCAAGGGTCAATTTGAAACGAAGGAATAGTAAATAGAGAAATGGGAATAACATAAGTATAAGTATAAGATGACGGCGTATAGTGGCAGGACAGAGGATTAGAAGATACACTGAAGGACTGGAAAAAGGAACATGGAAACCACAGAACATGTGAACCGATGATATAAGAACGCAACAGTTTTATTCAGGTTTACAATCCCTGATTAATGATGAATTTGTAAGGCTGCGTTTTTTTAAACCCTATTGACGATTGGCTGTGAAAAAACCAAGTCCAAATCCAGCTGTTGCAGCCTCATCCATTTCGCGTGGCTGTCATCAGTCATTCCTCTCCCTTTTCATCTCGTGTGACCCAAAACACACACACACACACACACCCAAAGCTGCTGTCATGGACGAGCGGCTGGCGGTCGCAAGACGTCGGATGAGGTCGTCTAGGCCTCCATTTTCTCTCAAAATTTCTCACTTGCCTCGGGCTTCAGCTAAAAAAAATGGACGTACTGGGGCTGGATGTTGATGATGACATTCCTCAGGAAAAACTTTAATCCAAACAGAACAGGCCTAAATGATCCAAGGGAGCGATGATGCTATGCATCAAGGCTGTAAAGATCGCGTTCAATCATATATAGAATCTTAATAAATACAAAAATAATCATAGGAAAAAAATATACCCGGCCTGTGTTGTGACTAGAATTAGCTATACATACCGTTAAATCGTCAAGTCATACGATGGAACCAAGAATAAATTGCGAGCTGAGCATGCATGCTCTACGTATAAGTAAGTATGATACGACGACTAATTAACAGATGAGATGGTGATCGACCTTGTGGCCGTCGTCCGGCAGGGCCGCCATGAAGTCGACGAGCGGCGCGTCGTACTCATCAAACGATCTGACGTCGTTGGGGTCGATGAGGCTGCCGGCGGCTCCGGCGAGGTCGATGCAGGAGACGCGGTGGCCGGAGCCCTGGAGGCGGCATGCGAGCTTGAACCAGCACCAGGCGCCGTGGCAGGCACCGTGCACAAGGACAAAGTGCTCCAGCTTATTATTGGCCTTGGAAACCTCGCCGCCCGCCTCCATTGATCTTACACCTCAGCCTGTTCGGTTGGCCGGTGGCTAATGGCTGGTGCTGATTTGTGCTGAGAGAAAAATACTGCTGGCTGGTTGGCTGGTGCTGAATCGTTGTGAGAGAAAAACACTGCTGGTTGGTGACTGATAAGTCAAAAGAACATGGCGACGGGGTTGTATACATGCTTGCCGTGCTTAGTGTCTGTATATATACTAGGAAGGTACGCCGCACGCTTTTTTTTGCTGGAAACGGTAGGGAAGGCCCTGCCTATTTTTTATATATGTTAACAAAATATGTATACAAGAGGTTTGACCGCAGGCAAAAGAAGCAAAGGTTATAAAGGATTACAAGTTATTACTCAGACCAAATAATGAGTTTATCTTTGACCTTTGGTCTTGCCGAGATGGCTCCACCATCAAAAATAATATTATTCCTGTGATTCCATATCGCCCAACGTGTCACCATAACCAACTATCTGAATATGCTGGATGCAAATGTCTGACGTGCCTGAATAATCATATCTAACATGGGAAGGGTAGCATCCCAATCAATACCCATGAAGATCCAACATGCCTGTAATTATTTGATTTTTGTATTTGTTTTTACAGAGTAGTTATAGTTGATTTATGGATTATTATCCAAAGTAGCAGATCATATAGAGATAATCAAATTTGGGTATTGCCGTCAACTTTGTTTATGCTATTTGTTTTTGAATGGAACGGTAAGAGAAAAAAATAAAAATGGAAGAGAATTAACAAGACAAGAAAAATACAACCACTTCACCCTCGCCCAACAACACAACAACAAAAACAAGAAAAGAGCAAACAAACAATCGCCAGGCAAGTCCAAACAACTGGAGACAACAGCAACAACCTAGACACAACTTCTGTGGAAAGACCGCCAACCTAGGGAAAGGAAGAAAAACTACCACTGTGGAAAGGAACTAAGGCCTTGTTTAGATGTCAAATTCTACTCCCAAATTCACTATGCAAAAAGAAGATTTCCATCACATCAAAATGTCATAACATGTATGGAGTACTAAATGTAGATGAAATCAAAAACTAATTACACAGTTTTGTTGTACTATGCGAAACGAACATTTTGAGCCTAATTAATCAATTTTTGGACAATTTTTCATATATACAAACGAAATGCTACAGCGACGTAATGATTACGAAGTGACATCTTTCTCCCAAATTCAACCTCCCAAATTCAACATCTAAACAAGGCCTAAAGTGGAGATCCAGGTGTTCCTGTTGTTCTGTCGAAGGACCCAACCACTTGAAACGCTGGTACATCCTCCTTCATCAAAAAGGACACATTGTCCTTTGGTTCATGTTGAAATACTAGTCGGTTTCACTCTTTCTAGATATTGCACCAAAAATAGACAACTAATTTGTCTATGTTATTAATAGTCGATGTGTTTGTGACTTGTTATTCGCCCAGGAGAGCAATCTATAGAAGCAATGCCGATGTATCAACTCTGGTCATCTCGATCCTCTCCTTGCTAAGAGAACACATCAAACTTCCTATATATGAGATGGAACTAATTGGGACTCAGGAAGGTTGCTTAAAGAATCTAGAAGCGACCTTAGCAGCAATCCTTCCTGTATGGTCTTCCTTCTAGTCATCATGGCACCTTAGCAGCCAGAGCACCTATAAGTTTTTCGGACTTTTGGGTGGTAATTTATACAATTATACGCATGGTATAAAATTGAAGGTACTCTCTACTCCCTCTGTCCCCATAATAAGTGCTCTTTCAGAAAATTTCAGACACAATAGTGAGGTTGAAAAAAGTCTTTTATACCCCTACTTAATCTGTTTAATTGGTTTTGGTAGTTGTGTTGGGTGCATGGATTCTTGTGTCTGTTTAATTCTGCATGCTAGTATTTAACTCACCATCCAATCTATGAAAGGCTTTTGACTTGTAAATTGTGCTACATCTCATAAATGAACCGTTTTGTATGGTCTGAAACTTATAAAAACACTCTTTTATGGGACAAGATTCAAACTCTAAAAGAGCACTCTTTATGGGACAGAGGGAGTATTTTTTAATGTCATATTAGGTTTGTTCTAAGTTAAAATTTTCCAACTTTAAATAAGTTCATAGAGAAAAATAGAAAACCATATACGTACATACTATTTTTGTTTCACTCAATCCACCATAAACTATATTTTGATAGGGTATATGTTTGGTATTATTGATATTATTATATTTCTATAAACTTGGTTAAAGTTGGACAACATTAACGTAGAACAAATTAATGTTACATGTATAAAATTGCAATTTGGGAGTTTGGAGACACCACTGGGTGCTGCATGGGTTCACATTTTGTTGGAATTTTGTTGCTGAGATTTCTGATATCATTTGGGAGATTCATAATCAACAATTGTATGTAATTTTATAAATTATTTACATATATAAAGTGAAAAGGAGATCTACGACTATTCTCTGATTAAAGTGCAAGTAACGAACAGACTATATCAACTGAATCTCTTATTTATACCATTTATTTCTCAAACAAGATGACCATCAAGAAGGCCCCTCTCGGCGGATAACACCTGGTTGGTGAAGCCTTTTCACTTGTCTGCATTAGCGCTTGGTCGTCGGAAACCAAGCACCGAGCCGGCGAGGTCGGTATCTCACTTACCATCCACTCTGCTTGCGTAGGGTTCCTCACAGCTGAAGGATCAAATGAGGAACTTTGAAGAAGCATCAATGTCAAAAAACTGGAATGAACTAACTTATCGAACATCAAGCTATATCACCTTCCTTGATCTTAAAACTTATGTCACAAAATTTAGTCCAACTAGCAAGATGTCTTGCACAACTTGGAGTTGATGCAGCTCCCATGACCTAAACAATGTACATTCAAATATTTTTTAGGTAATAATTCATTTTTTCTTTTTGCAAAAAGAAAATTGGGTTCTGAATATAATATTTATTTCATTGATTACTGTAGTAGAATATTATTTTAGCCAAACCACCAATTATTAACGAGGTAATTAGGTCTTCCCGGCAAGCAAAGTGTCTTCTTTTAACACTGCAGCATTAATTAAGATGATGGAATGATTTAATTCAACAAGGGTATTATCCATATCCGCCAATTTCTAGATAGTAAAATAACTCTACCAGCAACATATAGCACATATAAGCATAGAACATGCAAATTTTATCACTATTCAAGTTCTAGATGCGCGGGCAGAGCACCCTCATGAAGTAATATGTGTTCAAAATAAAAAAAATATATGAGCATAATATACTTTCGTGCAACTCAATAAATGTGCTACAGTATAATGATGTGTACTCAAGGCCAGCAGCGTGAGGCACAAGGCGAGGAAACGGCAAAGCATCCACAGGACACGCGTCCCATCACTGGACACGAGTCATTTTCGTTTCCTTGGAGCCTTGCTTGATGCTGCAGCACTGCTAGATCGAGCTTATTACTATGCTGGAACAAGACGTGCAATGCCAGTAATGTGCCGTGGTCTCTGGAAAATTAAATAAAAATGGACGTTTGCAGCTAGTGAACACTGTCCCTGTCCTATCCTTGCTCGGACACATATGGGGTCAACGCGGAAGTAAGTCTGAGGAGGACCAAAATAATTGGAGTACCAAAGAAATGCAACTGTACGTGTGGACTACGGAGTAGACTATTGGACTCCGCGGCTGCTCCGATGGTTTCTTCAGCCGCCATTGTTCAGTCTTGCTCACGACTTTGCTCACTGTAATCCTAGATACATATTTTTTTCTCGAAATAAAATAGAGAGATTTAAATTAATACACATGCCAAATTTATGAAAACACATGCATTATATTTGCTAGTATGAATATCTTCAAGAGGTTGAATTAGTATATCTTGAAATAAACCAAGCCATCACTGGCGACATCTTTGCGATCACTGGCGTTTTGCATGCTGGTACATATTTGCAATCATAGACCATACGGCACAGATATGTATTCACATTATTTTTTATGTGAATTCTCACGGCTCTACGACATGCGTACACACAGTGATAATACCAGCTATGGTCTAGCTATCTGCATCCGAGGTGATGGATGGAGACAAGCTGCTTACAGTGTACATACATACTCTAGCTAGCCGACTAAGCATTTGACTTCCTAACGAAATGAACCTAAACTACGTCAGGGTGATGAGGTCACTAGTGCCCACGTCATCATACATAATGTCATGCTTGTCCTATAACACCGTACCTACCTGCTATACGCACTCCTTGCTTGCAGAGGACCAGCATGTGGATATAGTACGTGTGAGATAAGACTCGTGCGCTGGTCACCGCTTATTATTAGGGCTTGTTTGGGAGAGCTCCCACTCCAAAAAATGCAGTTCTGCTCCAGGAACTCCACCTTTTTCAGCTCCACTTCACCGACTCCAGAAAAATATAAAACTCCAGAAAAAACCTAGAGTTTCGGGAGCACCCCTTGAGGAGCTCCAGAAAAAACCTGAAGTTGGCCTCTGGATCCACTTTTTTTATGGAGCTGAAGTTTCTGGAGTCGGATGTGTTTGGTTATAAGATTTTGGAGCGGAGCTGAAAAACGTAGAGCGGAGCTCTCCCAAACAGGCCTTACTTGCTGCAGATCGAATAAATATACGGAACTTAGACCTTCTCCAACAATTGACTCTTGGCCAACTCTTAATTTGTTTAACGATGAACAGTACCAAAACAGTACAAAAGTGAGTTGGTTAAGAGGTAGTGGGTTGGCTCTTTACTAGTTCTTAGCCGTCTCATGCTACTAATAACATTCTTCAAAGTAGGGTCAATCTTTCAACTATTAGTTTTTTTTTGACAGACTGCGCATATATCATGCGCATGAGTACGTGGGTTGTAGTCTTGTTCTTTAGCTAGCTTGTTCTTAAGGAGAAATCGATAGAGAAAACCTATGCATGTATATATTATCAGCAGTCATTGAAGATATACTGTATATGGTTACGCTGATGTTGCATGTTTCTCAATGAGCGTACGTACGTGTTTGGGAAGACTTGTTTTAAATCTAGAAACGTGCAACACACAAAATATATCGTCGTGCAACACGTACACGAGAGCAAGACTTGTGTTTGCATCATGTACGTTGTCAGCATGCATGTGCATGTGAACCATCCGAGATCCCCGCCGCGCCCATATCATTCATTCATTTTTTGGTGCTGGACCGGGCCTACACGCAAAGGTTAATTAGTAGTTAGTTTTAATTGGGAGATTATTGGTTTTTGTGTCCATACGACGGACGGTACGGTGAGTGTGAAAGGCCACGTGGGCCTACACGTATGATGTCCAGATTTGCCCTAGCTAGCCTTTTGCTCGGAGATCGAGCAGCTGGGCGTTGGGCCTGCCTGCTTGGCTGGCTGGTCTTTATAAACAAGCAGCAGTGGACTGCGAGCGAGATCAGCGCCGTCAGTGGTCAAGCCTCCATCATCCTGCTGTATCATATATCTTTAGAATTGAAGCAGCTAGCAGTCAAGCAAGCAACCGGCGGAGTCACCCAGCAAGCTTAGCTTAATTAGCTTACACACACGCACAAATAACACGTACTGATCGATCTGGTAGCACGGCGGCGATATGATGATGACTCCAGGGCGGCGGCAGGTCGGTGATGAGCTCCTGGCGCAGCTCCGCGAGCTGCTCTTGCTGACGTCGTCGACTGCTACTCCCCCTGCGTCGTCGCGCCGGCGAGGGAGCAAGAGAGCCCGGGATGATGACAAGATGAGCAACAATGGAGAACAACACGAGGAGCCAGCAACTGCACACAAGACTCGTCAGTCCTGCAAAACAAGGTACACATATATATATATACACACTACTATTACTAGCTGTTGCTGCAGGCTGCTTCGATTAATTTGTAGCTATATATGAATTGGGCGCCGCTGCTGCTGCAGGAAGAAGAATAGTAAGCAACAACGACAGAAGACCAGCAGCAAATCTCTAGTGACATCAGTGCCCGATTTCGATGGCTACCAATGGAGGAAGTACGGCCAGAAGCAGATCGAAGCCGCCATCTACCCAAGGTAAATTAATTACGTACTGTACTCCAATATTAATACTCCCATCTCTCTGATCAGCCGGCAAATCGAAGAAGCTTAATTGGTCCAATAATAATCAGTCTCTGTTCGTCAGAAAAAAGAAACGGCTGCTTTTACGGATCGATTGCATATATGCGTTGTGAACTCGATCAGAAAAGGAGATCGATCGAGTTACGTTTCCATATGATACATGCATGATGCCATTTCATTATCGTATCGAGACAATCGATCAGCAGGTCCACACCAACCTTTGGACAGTGGGATGCCTGATGCATTCTGTCCCTTCAATTTGGCCCCCTCTTGATCGCGCTATATTCGCTAGCAATATATGCTCGCTTCAAGAAGAAGCCTGCAACCAAGCAAAGTTGACTGTCGTGATACACGCTGCCCTGGGCCGGGGGTCGTATTCAAGTCGCGACGAAAGACCGATCGATAGATGGAGACATTAATTAATTATTCCGTCGACCTGCCCACAACAGTACGTGCACTGATCGATCAGGTTTTTATTAATTAATTACTGTACATACGTATGCAGAAGTTACTACAGGTGCACGCGGAGCGCAGAGCAAGGCTGCCCGGCCAAACGGACGGTGCAGCGCAACGACGACGGCGACGATGGCGGAGCTGCCCGCCCAAACTACACGGTGGTGTACATGGGGGAGCACACATGCACGGCCAACGATTCCCTGGAGGCGGCGCCGCCGGTCATCCTCGAAACTGCCGCCGCCGCCGCCGTTCCTGCTGATACTATGAGCATCAACACTAATAGAGACCTCATCATGATGATGACGACGACGACGACGACGACGACACCAATAATATTAATAGCATTATGATGGCTTCTACTACTACATCACACCCTGGCTCTTGCTTATCTACCACCACCACCACTACAGCTGGAACTGGATCTCCGGCGATCTCGGACGACATCACCTGGAGCAGCAGCGATTGCGTCGATGACTACTGCGGGTTGTTCGCCGCCGTTCATGCTGACAGCTGGGCCCCGGCACCGGCTGCTGCGTCGTTGCAGGAGGTGGAGGATTTCATCACAGGACCGATCCGGTCGCCGGTGCACATCGCCGCCGCAGCGGATGGTTGGACGATCGACCATCAGTACCTACTGCATCTCGTTCATGAGCCTCTTTGCCATTTCTAATCATATATATAATCTGCTCTCTTTAATTAATTTCTAGCTGGCTTTGTGGTGAAGGGTGTATATTTGTAATGTACTCGATCAACCTGATTAAGAGACAATGAATCGCTAATGCATGGTAACATGCACATGCCCTCCGGCTCGCTAGCTTCTCTTATTACAACTGATTCGTCCCCACTTCTTTTGTTGAAAATATTATGAGTATATGTGGACATACACCCTGCACGTTCCCAATTGACAAGAGCTTCTACATCTATTCTTTTTTACTTTCAAGATTTCTGATATAGAACTTTAATCATTAAATTTCACATGGAGCCCAGGCCCAGGTAATTGGCCGGTTGGCCCGGCCCATTGGACCATGCACACGAGTTGCACGATTTCGGCCATGACATCACCACCGTGACGTCACTTTGTTGACGTCAAATTGACTTGCCGCCTAGCTGATGCAGGATGTAATCCAATTTGTTAATGTATTACTCCTTAGAATTATCCTTTGCTTGTCACCTTACTTGTTGCTTTTCTTTTTGTCCGATCAACGCATTCATGTTCTACTATTGTTCATTATTGCAATTGTCTGGTATGTACACGTGTTGCCCATCTTTGAAGTATGGTGGGATACATAAGCACGTGCCAGCTAGCTACTACACCGTTTTAAATTATAGTTCGTTTAACTTTTTTTACCACAAGTTTGACCACTCATCTTATTCAAAAAAATTATATAAGTATAGTCAAATTTAAGTTATTTTTAAAGAATTTTTATTAATAAAGCAAGCCACCACAAAAAAAATGTAATTTGCATAAAATTTTGAATAAAACGAATGGTCAAACTTAGAGTCGAAAAAATTAAATGAACTATAATTTCAAACGGAGGGAGTAGTTCGGAGATGAGGACCTAAGTTCCTACGCCATAGTCAGTGCCGGCCCTAGGGCAGGGCGAGTGGGGCGGCCCTTACTAGTATATTGTGTTTATCTCGATTAAATAGAGACATGAGAGCAGACCGCCTATAGTTGACTTTATAAGAACAGCACTACGTACTACTAGTGTAAGATTAGCTCTTGCCCCTGTGTTGTAGTCTGTAGGTGAGTTAAATGGACTATATGTTCCCGCAGGTACAAGTGTTACTTAGAGATAAAAGGCCCATAGTTAGGATAACGAGAGGAAGATCCTAGCTAATCATCCTCGTCAAACGGTTCTGTGCTTCCGCGTAATAAAAAATGTTCAAAAAATTAGACTCTGACGATCACGTACGGCGTGAAGTGAATTGAAAGTTTATTTAAAATTTTAAATAAGTGTAAAACATGTTATATGAGATTGGCTAAGAATACTACACAACTGGAATAATGGTGATAAAATGGAGTTGTTGGTGAATTTAACTCTTAATTTTCTGTGTGTAAAGTTATCAAATCCATATGGATTAGATCTACAGATGGACCAAGAAAAGAGAGCTTAAACATTTATTCTTCAATCAATAAATCTAATGTAAATAGCCACTCATATCTCCTGTTTCATCAAGATATATATGCTTTTATCAAAAAGCATATTACCTCTACTAAATTATTCTGGTGTTTAAAATTATATCATATGTTTATAAAACAGTCGATTACTAAATTTATGTATTTTTCAGACAATTGATTTTTGCCTCTGCCCTGGGCTGGGCCACTACAAGAATAACTCACATCCGCACCCCTCATATGCCTCGGTGCACTTAAGATCCGGTGCTAATGTAACGTTAGCACCGGGTGCGAAATTGGGGCACCCTCGGGAACCCTTTAGCACCGGGTGGTATTACGACCCGGTGCTAAAAGTCCCCTTTAGCAGCATTCCGGGTGTAGTTGATGCAATAAAAGAAAGAAAAGCAACAGTATGAGCACATGACCTACTCAGCAAATGTAATATGACATAAAAGGCTGAGGCAAAAAGGTTGGCTGACCATACTGCAGTAAGAACTTTTAGTTGGTCAAGTTTTATTAAGCAACTATTTACTAGCAAATATAAAAGTTGATGTAGAACGAGTTGCCAATGACTGGAACATCAAATTCTGAAACAGGTAGTATGAGCACATACGTACTCAGCAAATGTAATATGACATACAAGGCTGAGGCAAAAAGGTTGGCTGACCATACTGCTGTAAGCACTTTTAGTTGGTCAAGTTTTATTAAGCAACTATTTACTAGCAAATGAAAGTATATACCACCCACAAATTAATGAATGTCATATTCCCAACATATTCATATAACCACGATTTAGATCATGTTCAAGTATGATTATCATGTAAGGGTCCAGGCCGCTCTTGACCGTGAGCACGGCTGTTATAACAGTTTTACACTCTGCAGAGGTTGTACACTTTCACCATAAGCCGTGATTCCCATTGCCCGAGAGCATTGTACCCTTCCCACACCACGTGGACCGAATACTGGGTTTCACTATGAGACCTTTACAAAAGCACTCTAATAAATGATAGCCCGCTAAGGTTTCCGGTTCAGAAGCAAAGCATAACCCTCCCTAATGAGGTCTGTCTCTTACCAAAGCCCACAGCTCAAGAGGACCGAGCTATACCCCGTCAACCGCCGCCCCCCATGCCCCTTTCGAGTAAAGCTACCATAAACCAGAGCACCTAATTAGCCAGTCAAAGCCAGAGCCACATGGCACTCATGGTTGTACTGTTTTCCTGGATGGTTCTCCATGTTCCAATTAAAAAGATATGATCTTGCCAATTAATTAATTCAAAGAGTATTTGGAACATAGAGTAGGGATTCATTTAACCAATCCCAGTTGAGCAAGCTAAGCATCTTCTACCATCAAAATTAATTAAGTAACCCAGTTTCAGGGACAGGAAATATATAGTGGCTAGGCAAATCCTTAAATAGGAACCCATCAAATTAAAACACATGCACGGGTGGTGAAATTAATAATTATTAGGACATTTGCATGACATAATACACTTGCCTTCTTCCTAACTCTGTTGCTGCTCAAATCATTCTCCAACAGTTGGTTCTTCAGAGAAATCCTCGAACTGGTCGTTTCCTAATCGCATCACACATTTACATGCAAGGAAACAATACAACAAATAAGAAACAGTACACCAAACAATTCCAACATAACTAAACAATAGCACAAAACTAATCTACACGTTACAACGAACGCGAGAGCGCGAGAATCACTAAAATCGGAGTTAAAACGCAAAATTGAGCATCTGGGTGAACGACACCTGGACGTTGAGTGTAGAGTTTACACCTGGCGGTTGTGGCACAACCCCAGTTGGAGTGCCTTGCTGCCTTCGAGGAAGATATGCCCAAGCAGTGTGACGTACTTCAGCAGCCTCCTCATGACAAAGCACAAAAAGTGCCCGCCTGGCTGCATCCTGGATTCCAGCTTCGAAGGTTGTCCTTGGCCTGGGCCGAATCGCTGGCGCCTGGGCCGTTGATTTCCAGAAAACTCAGGGGCTCTTTAGCAAAATTGCCATGCTGACCGGTACGGGTCTGGTTTGACTCAGGGCTCGGGCTGACATGGTGCGTTGGATCTTAATCCGACGGCTCAAAATAGATCGAGCGATGGGCTCGCCGGCGGGGAACAACAGAGCGGCGGCGCCGCTCGCAGACGCGGCGGAGCTACGCCGGCGCTATGCGCAAACGCGCTAGAGGCCACCAAATGCGACCGGACTAAGTCGAGGAGGGAGAGGGGAGGACGGCGAGCTCACCGAGCTAGATCTCGACGAGGGAAGAGCGACGGCGGCGGCCGGCGACGACTGACGGCGGCGGCGGAGCTCGGCTTCACACGGAACAAGGACTCCGGCGGCCGAACCACGACGAGGAGCGGCGGGATCGACGCGTAATGACGAGGGGAAGCTTCTGGCGATCTTGGTCTTGGTCTTGTGGGCTGGGCCACATTGCAGCAAGAAGGCGTATGGCTATGGTGGCTCGGGCGGCTAGGGTTTGCGAGCGCGGCTTCGATTGGAGGGGAAACAAAGGCGGCGGCCGCGTTATATAGGTGCGGAGGGGCATAGGCCACGCCTTGGCGTGCGTGTCCCGGCCGGACACGGGGGCGCTCGGGATCGAACTCGAACTCGGGTGGAGTCCGGGTCGGCGACGGGAGGGAGGAGGAAGAAGCTGACAGGTGGGGCCCACCTGTCGGCGAGAGAGAGAGAAAACGAACTCTGCCTATTTTAACTTTTCTAAAACTCAAACAAAAGCAAATCAAATTCGAATTTAAACAGAATTTAAATTCCAACTTGATTTACTAGCAACCAAAAATATATGCAACAGCATGAATGCAACAAAAACTTATTTTGACTAAAATAATTATTTAATGTGATAATTAAATTGATAAAAAGCTAGAAATTCCAATTAATTCCTAGAAAATTTATTTAAGCCTTAATAAATCCTAGAAAAATTCAGAGGGTTGCTACAATTTAATTGTGATGATTTTTAGGGTGTTACAGTCTTGAGTTCGAATCCCGCAACACGCAAATATGCAAATATATTTGGCTAGTGCCCCCACCTTTAGCACCGGTTTTTTGACCCGGTGCTAAAGGTGGCACCCTTTAGCACCGGAAGATTGGCACCGGGTGGGAAACCCGGTGCTAAAGGGCTTTCCCACCCGGTGCCGATGTGCATGATTCTGGTAGTGGGCCCTAGAATGTCAGGACCGGCCTTGGCCATAATTTGTGATGTGGGCCTTCATCAGGAGAATACAGCCCCTTTCCTCGATCTCTTCTTTATTTCTCCTTACTAAATAAACATGAATCTCTGATTTGTCCTTTCAATTTTCAAACTCTATGGAGAGACACGATGGACCATGCTGCATATGATGATGGTGTACGTGATGCTTAATATGATGATGGTGTACGTGATGTGTTAGAAATTTAGGCAATATTCGGTATATTTTAATTCCAGAAATTAGCAGCAAATCCATGACATAAGTGACTGATCCAGTGATAGCAAAGCATGTGCGAGTGTTCAAGTTAAATCTCCTAATTAACATGAACAACATGAGAAACCGTAAACAAAACTGAAACAAGTTCAGTGAGAGTGAGTACCCCGAGGCAGGACCGGCACCGGAGGCACCGGGTGCACCGTTACCAGCTGGAGGAGGTGTAGACATCCTCGACTGGCCTGCTTGAAGTAGTCGATCTAATTCGGTGCACTGGCGAGTTGTAGCAGTGCAGTCCCTCGAATGGCCTTCTGGAAGTAGTCGTTTGCTTGAGGGAGATGGACGCCGGGACGTAGTCGTTCAGGTTGAGGAAGAGGCCACCAAGAAGTAGACGAAGTAGTCGTTCACGGCAGCGAGCAGGCGCATACGAGTACGCTCCCCAAAAACCTTATCGGCCGCCTATCCCGAGCAGGATCTCAGGCAGATGAGGTTCGGAGGCAACTGCTCACGCAAGCAGAGTGCGCGCAGAGCTTGCGTTGGGAATGCAAGAGAGCAGCAGAACAACAGAGAGAGAGTGAGAGGTCTCCTGTATCTGCCAAAGAAGGAGAGGCCTCCTTATATAGGCGCCCAGGATAGGAGAAGGGGGATGAACCTGGACAGTCTTAACCACCCTTGATTCTCTGATCAGTAACGGCTATCCGTTACTAGTCGTGTCAGTTACTGGTCCGTCATGATGGCTATAACGTTTAAACTTGACTGGCAAAAACGGTCATCACACGCAGAGCGGATCGGCTCGGCTCGGCTCGGCTCGGTCACGTCACGACTCGACTCGACTCGACTCGACTCGCCACGCCACGGCTCGGCGAGGCGAGCGAGCGAGCGCGTGCGCGTGTGGCACGCCTTTCTCCCATTACCAACTTCACAAGCGGTCCACCGTTGGTCCACCGTTGGATTAATCCGGGATTTAACTCCCTAGCATTTATTAGTGGACCTTTAATTCTTTTGATTAATTGAGATTAAAAAGGCCCAAGGCCCAATTAATCCAACAATCCCCACCAAGAATTTTAAGGCACACAAAGAAATGCTCTCATCTCAACTGTTGTTTTGATATACCAGCCTTATAGTGGAGACTGTTAAGTTGAACATCCACCTGGGGCAAGAGCTACACTTATTCACAACTGAAAAATGGACTATGCCTTGAATTGACAGTTTCGTGCAAACAAGCTTGACTCAAACCCCTCTGCCAGTACTAGGCTGCTGTAAGCATCCCCTCGGGTTGGAGCGTATAAGTCATACTCCGTGCCTTTCGTGGGTATCTAGAGATCACCCTATCTCATAGATTGTGACTAGCAATCGAACCCATATAGGTGTAACCCTCTAAGATGTTCTGTAGGTCAACATCTTTGCTCCTCATTGAGCCACTCGGATCACATTAAGGTTTTCACCAACCCGCCATACAGATTTAGAAGAGAAATGCACCTCCTTTGGAATGAGCCCTTTATTACAAAGGTTCTCTTCTCTCAGTTAAACAGTAGCAAGACTTCCAGGAGACAGCGCCACCTCCAAGTGTAAACACATATCCACTTGTGGCCTTAATCTCATCCACATCAGATATCCAATTTGAATCACTATAACCCTCCAGTACCCTAGGATACCCGGTATAGTGAATCGCATAGTCCACAGTACCCTTCAAAAAGCGCATCACCCATTCGAGAGCTTCCCAGTGAGCATCTCCCAGATTTGATACAAACCAACTTAGCTTGCTCACAGCATACGCGATATCGGGTCTCGTTGCGCTTGCTAGGTACATTAGTGAACCGATAATCTGGGAGTATCTCAGCTGATCTCTCATTATTCTCTTGTTCTTCCGTAATATTTTACTAGCATCATAAGGTGTTGGAGCTGGCTTGTAGTCATTATATTCGAAATGACTCAAGACCTTCTCCACATAGTGGGATTGTGTAAGAACAACCCCACCATCACCTTCTCTCACTAGTTTAATATTTAGGATCACATCAGCTTCTCCCAAATCTTTCATTTCAAAGTTTTGAGACAAAAAGTCCTTGACTTCCTTAATCACATTAAGGCTTGTCCCAAATATCAGTATGTCATCTACATACAGACATAGGATCACTCCTTCGCCCCCACCATAGCGATAGTACACACACTTATCAGCTTCGTTCGCAACAAAGCCAACTGACGTTAAAGTTCTATCGAACTTCTCATGCCATTGCTTAGGTGCTTGCTTAAGGCCATACAAAGATTTTATCAACTTACAAACCATGCCTTCTTGACCCTCCACTACAAACCCAGCGGGCTGATCCATGTAGATCTCTTCCTCCAACTCTCCATTTAGGAAAGCTGTCTTAACGTCCATCTGATGAACGAGAAGACCATGGGAAGCTGCTAGAGAGAGTAGTACTCGTATGGTGGTCAATCGGGCAACCGGTGAGTAGGTGTCAAAGAAGTCTTCTCCTTCTTTCTGAGTATAGCCCTTAGCCACTAGCCTTGCCTTGTACTTTTCAATCGTACCATCAGGCCTAAGCTTTTTCTTGAACACCCACTTGCATCCAACAGGTTTGCACCCATAAGGACGCTCCACGACCTCCCAAGTTCCATTAGACATAATAGAATCCATCTCACTCCGAACTGCTTCCTTCCAATAGTCAGCATCCGGAGAGGAATATGCCTCATCAATGGTTCTAGGAGTGTCATCCACGAGGTACACAATGAAATCATCACCAAAGGACTTTGCAGTCCTCTGTCTCTTGCTCCTTCTAAGAGCTTCATTGTCATCCTCCTCAGGATTCTCCACATGTGGTTGTTCATTGTGTTCTATCACAGTAGTGGGTTCTTTGGGTTCATAGCAAACAGACAATTCATGACTAGATGAGTGCTAATTTTCATAGGAAAGATGTCCTCAAAAAATGTAGCGTCTCTGGACTCCATAATAGTACCAACGTGCATGTCAGGTACTCCAGATTTTACTATTAAAAATCTATAACCCACACTGTGGAAAGCATAACCAAGAAAGACACAATCTACAGTTTTAGGTCCTAATTTACGTTTCTTGGTTATAGGCACATTCACTTTGGCCAAGCATCCCCAAGTCCGTAAATATGAAAGGGTTAGCTTTTTCTTTTCCCATTCTCGAATGGATTATCTCTTTGTTCTTCATGCGCAAAGCTTGCGTTGGGAATGCGAGAGAGCAGCAGAACAACAGAGGGAGAGAGTGAGTGGTCTCCTGAAAGGAATACCAGAGAAGAGAGAGTTCAAGGTGTGTTGCCCATGGAGGAGAGGCCTCCTCTTATAGGCGCTCAGGGAGGAAGGGAGGATGAACCTGGACGCGTTCAGCAGTGCAGCAATAACCATTATGCCGTCAGTTACTAGTCAGCCCAACGTGTTTGATATCAGTACGGCTATGACTTAATGACTGTCATCAGTGGCAAAACGTTCATCACACAGCACACCGGCGGCCGGCTCGGCTCGGCACGGCCACTCGGCGAGGCGAGCGAGCGCGCGCGCGTGTGGCACGCCCTTCTCCCTTTACCAACTTCACAAGCGGTCCACCCTTGGTCCACCCTTTAGTAGTTGAGTTAGGATTCTCGTTGACTCTCAATCCGGGATTTAACTCCCTAGCATTTATTAGTGGACCTTTAATTCTTTTGATTAATTGAGACTAAAAAGGCCCGAGGCCCAATTAATCCAACAATCCCCACCAAGAATTTCAAGGTACAAAAAGAATGCTCTTATCTCAACTGTTGTTTTGATATACCAGCCTTATAGTGGAGACTGTTAAGTTGAACATCCACCTGGGGCAAGAGTTACACTTATTCACAACTGAACAATGGACTATGCCTTGAATTGACAGTTTCGTGCAAACAAGCTTGAATCAAGCCCCTCTGCTAGTACTAGGCTGCTGTAAGCATCCCCTCGGGTTGGAGCGTATAAGTCATACTCCGTGCCTTTCGTGGGTATCTAGAGATCACCCTATCTCATAGATTGTGACTAGCAATCGAACCCATATAGGTGTAATCCTCTAAGATGTTCTGTAGGACAACATCTTTGCTCCTCTTTGAGCCACTCGGATCACATTAAGGTTTTCACCAACCTGCCATACAGATTTAGAAGAGAAATGCATCTCCTTTGGAATGAGCCCTTTATCACAAAGGTTCTCTTCTCTCAGTTAAACAGTAGCTTGTTTCACCATCCTAATTCACGGGATCTCCGATCACATAGAACAGGTTACCACTACTGAGTAACACTCATGGGTCTCAGGCCCAGTTCCCTGGATGCATTGTCTATCACGTTACGTGAAAGACCCTTTGTAAATTGATCTGCCAAGTTCTTAGCCGTTTGGATGTAGTCCAAGGCTATCACTCCGGAGTTTCTCATTTTCCTGACAGATTTCAACCGCCTCTTCACATGCCGAGAGGACTTCATGTTATCCTTAGAACTGTTCACTTTGACGATCACTGTTTGATTATCACAGTTCATTAGGACGGCCGGTATCGGTTTCTCAACTACCGGCAGATCCATAAGGAGATCACGAAGCCATTCAGCCTCAACGGTGGCGGTGTCTAATGCGGTGAGTTCTGCCTCCATGGTAGACCTCGTTAAGATGGTCTGCTTGCAAGACTTCCAGGAGACAGCGCCACCTCCAAGTGTAAACACATATCCACTTGTGGCCTTAAAGAAAGATGGATTATGGCTGTCTCTTATACACATCTCTCATCTGCATCGGATATCCAGTTTGAATCACTGTAACCCTCCAGTACTCTAGGGTACCCGGTATAGTGAATTCCATAGTCCACAGTACCTTTCAGAAAGCGCATTACTCGTTCAAGAGCTTCCCAATGAGCATCTCCCGGATTTGACACAAACCGGCTTAATTTGCTCACAGCATACGCGATATCGGGTCTCGTTGCGCTTGCTAGGTACATTAGTGAACCGATGATCTGGGAGTATCTCAGCTGATCTCTCATTATTCTTTTGTTCTTCCGTAATATTTTACTAGCATCATAAGGTGTTGGAGCTGGCTTGCAATCATTATAACCAAAACGACTCAAGACTTTCTCCACGTAGTGGGATTGTGTAAGGACAACCCCATCATCACCTTCTCTTACTAGTTTAATATTTAGGATCA
This sequence comes from Echinochloa crus-galli, assembly GCA_900205405.1. Classification (NCBI taxonomy): domain Eukaryota; kingdom Viridiplantae; phylum Streptophyta; class Magnoliopsida; order Poales; family Poaceae; genus Echinochloa; species Echinochloa crus-galli. The sequence continues at coordinate 320,100 of OAMR01000710.1, forward strand.
TATCAGCTTCTCCTAAATCTTTCATCTCAAAGCTTTGAGACAAAAAGTCTTTGACTTCCTTAATCACATTAAGGCTTGTCCCAAATATCAGTATGTCATCTACATACAGACATAAGATCACTCCTTCGTCCCCACCATAGTGATAGTACACACATTTGTCAGCTTCGTTCGCAACAAAGCCAACTGACGTTAAAGTTCTATCGAACTTCTCATGCCATTGCTTAGGTGCTTGCTTCAGGCCATACAAAGACTTTATCAGCTTACAAACCATGCCTTCTTGACCTTCCACTACAAATCCATCTAGCAGATCCATGTAGATCTCTTCCTCCAACTCTCCGTTTAGGAAAGCTGTCTTAACGTCCATCTGATGAACGAGAAGACCATGAGAAGCTTCCAGAGAGAGTAGTACTCGTATGGTGGTCAATCGGGCTACATGTGAGTAAGTGTCAAAGAAGTCTTCTCCTTCTTTCTGAGTATAGCCTTTAGCCACTAGCCTCGCCTTGTACTTATCAATAGTACCATCGGGCCTAAGCTTTTTCTTGAACACCCACTTATATCCTACAGGTTTGCACCCATAAGGATGCTCCACAACCTCCCAAGTTCCATTAGACATAATAGAATCCATCTCACTCTAAACTGCTTCCTTCCAATAGTCAGCATCCGGAGAGGAATATGCCTCTTCAATGGTTCTAGGGGTGTCATCCACGAGGTACACAATGAAATCATCACCAAAGGACCTTGCAGTCCTCTGTCTCTTGCTCCTTCTAAGAGCTTCATTGTCATCCTCCTCAGGATTTTCCACACGTGGTTGTTCATTGTGTTCTATCACAGTAGCAGGTTCTGTAGGTTCATTATTAATAGACAATTCATGACTGGATGTGCTAACAACCTCTTTCATAGGGAAAATGTCCTCAAAAAATGTAGCGTCTCTGGACTCCATAATAGTACCAACATGCATGTCAGGTACTCCAGATTTTACTATTAAAAATCTATAACCCACACTGTGGAAAGCATAACCAAGAAAGACACAATCTACAGTTTTAGGTCCTAATTTACATTTATTGGTTATAGACATATTCACTTTGGCCAAGCATCCCCAAGTCCGTAAATATGAAAAGGTTAGCTTTTTCTTCTCCCACTCCTCGAATGGTGTTATCTCTTTGTTCTTCATGGGAACACGATTCAGGACATGACATGCAGTCAATATAGCCTCACCCCACCATTCCTTGGAAAGTCCCGCTGTGTCTAACATGGCATTAACCAAATCAGTTAGAGTGCGGTTCTTTCTTTCGGCTACTCCATTTGACTGAGGTGAATAGGGAGCATCCTCTCATGAATTATTCCATGTTCCTCACAGAACGCAGTGAAAACATTAGAAAAATACTCTCCACCACGATCGGACCTAACTCTTTTGATCTTTCTCTCAAGTTGGTTTTCTACCTCAGCTTTATAGACTTTAAAATATTGCAACGCTTCATCTTTAGACTTTAACAAATAAATATTTCAGCTTTATAGATTTTAAAATATTGCAACACTTCATCCTTAGACTTTAACAAATAAATATAGCAAAATCTAGTAGAGTCATCTATTAAAGTCATAAAATGCTTTTTACCACCTTTGGTCAACACACCATTCATTTCGCACAAATCGGAATGAATTAATTCTAGAGGTGCCAAGTTCCTCGCCTCGGCCGGAAAATGCGGCTTGCGAGGTTGTTTAGATTCAACACACACATGGCACTTGGAATTTTTGACTAAGGTGAAATTTGGAATTAAACTCAATTTTGCAAGTCGCATCATACAACCAAAATTAACATGACAAAGTCGCGAATGCCAAACATTAGGGAGTACCCAGCCATGGCAGGCAGCGCAGTATCCTAAGTGACATGGGCGACACCTGCATGCATGACGAAGGCAATGGCCTTGTTGGAGCTGGCTTGCAGTCATTATACCCGAAACGACTCAAGATCTTCTCCACATAGTGGGATTGTGTAAGCCGTCTCTACACAGTAGAGACCCGCTGACTAAGTTCTTCTTGATGGTGGGGACATGCTGCACGTTCTTTAGTCGAACGGTCTTTCCCGAAGTAAGCTTCAGATCGACCGAACCAGGACCAAGAACACGCGCATGCGATCCGTTCCCCATCAACAAGGAGGAAGTCCCGCCTGCCTGGTAAGAAGAAAACAAGGAAATGTCAGCACAAACATGAATATTAGCACCAGTGTCAATCCACCAATCAGGTGAATGACATACTGAAAGAACTGTAGATAATAAATTACCGTACCCCGACGTTCCACCAATCTCACTAACAACCATGTTGGCACTGTTGCCATCTTGCTTATCCTTGCGATGCGGACACTTCGCAGCAAAGTGTTCCGTGCTACCACAGAAGTAGCACTTCCCAGTTGGCGGCCTCTTCTTCTTGAACTGAGCCGTCTGGTTAGCCTTCTGATGCGGCTTGTTCTTCTTCTTGTTGAATGCATTGTTCTTCTTCTTCTGCACCATATTGGCACTAGAAGAACCAACAGTCCCTTTACCACGTTGGTCCTTTGCCCTCGCCTTCTCTTCAACATCAAGAGTGCCGATAAGATCGACAACAGTAAACTCCTGTCTCTTGTGTTTCAGAGAGGTTGCAAAGTCCTTCCAAGAAGGTGGTAACTTCGAGATAATACCTCCAGCCACAAACTTGTCAGGCAACTTACATGGTGCATCCTTGCTATAGTTCTCAAGTTCTCTAGCCAGCGCCTGAATCTCATGGGCCTGCTCTACCACAGGACGGTCTTCAACCATCTTGTAGTCATAGAGCTGGTCCATGACATACAACTCACCACCAGCGTCAGAGACCCCAAACTTAGCCTCAAGCGCATCCCAAACTTCTTTGCCAGTTGGCAGCAAAAGGTACGTGTCTACAATGCTTTCGGCAAGAACACTCAAGATGGCACCTCTAAACAGGTTATCGGCTGCCACGAAAGCTCGCTCCTCATCTGGAGTGAACTGTTCGGGCTTCCCGGCGAGTAAGTGTCAAAGAAGTCCTCTCCTTCTTTAGCCACAACGTGACCCTCTGCCGCCAACGCTTGTAATTGGAGCCATCAAAAACATTTGGTTTTATGGATGCAGCAAAACCAACTACCGAAAGCCTATTATCAATATAAGGTTTTTGGATTGTTAGAGATTTAGGCAATATTCGGTATATTTTAATTCCAGAAATTAGCAGCAAATCCATGACATAAGTGAGTGATCCAGTGATAGCAAAGCATGTGCGAGTGTTCAAGTTAAATCTCCTAATTAACATGAACAACATGAGAAACTGTAAACAAAACTGAAACAAGTTCAGTGAGAGTGAGTACCCCGAGGCGGGACCGGTACCGGAGGCACCGGGTGCGCCGTTACCAGCTGGAGGAGGTGTAGACATCCTCGACTGGCCTGCTTGAAGTAGTCGATCTAATTTGGTGCAGTGGCGAGTTGTAGTAGTGCAGTCCCTTGAACGGCCTTCTGGAAGTAGTCGTTCGCTTGAGGGAGATGGACGCCGGGACGTAGTCGTTAAGGTTGAGGAAGAGGCCACCAGGAAGTAGACGAAGTAGTCGTTCACGGCAGCGAGCAGGCGCGTACGAGTATGCTCCCCAAAAACCTTATCGGCCGCCTATCCCGAGTAGGATCTCAGGCAGACGAGGTTCGGAGGCAACTGCTCACGCAAGCAGAGTGCGCGCAGAGCTTGCATTGGGAATGCAAGAGAGCAGCAAAACAACAGAGGGAGAGAGCGAGAGGTCTCCTAAAAGGAGTACCAGAGAAGATGAGAGTGTCTCGTGTATCTGCCAAAGAAGGAGAGGCCTCCTTATATAGGCGCCCAGGATAGGAGAAGGGGGATGAACATGGACAGTCTTAACCAGCCTTGATTCTCTGATCAGTAACGGCTATCAGTTACTAGTCGTGTCAGTTACTAGTCCCTCATGATGGCTGTAACGTCACGACTCGACTCGAGTCGACTCGCCACGCCACGCCCACGCCCACGGCCCGGCCGCGCGTGTGGCACGCCCTTCTCCCATTACCAACTTCACAAGCGGTCCACCGTTGGTCCACCTTTTAAGTTGGTTAGGATTCTCGTTGACTCTCAATCCGGGATTTAACTCTCTAGCATTTATTAGTGGACCTTTAATTCTTTTGATTAATTGAGATTAAAAAGGCCAAAGGCCTAATTAATCCAACATGATGCTTAATTATATTTTTGACGGAATGATGCTTAATTACATGTCTAGCTTAATTAGTTATTTGGGGAGTCCCATCTGAATTTTGACCAACAAATCACGGTTCTGGACTAGCTAGCTGTGGTACTATACTTTAAATAGTTGCTTGTGCTCCATAAACAGTCTTTGTTTATCGGCAGTACATACGAGAATAGTATATACTGTATTTCTATTTCAGGCTACACCAACTTGCTAGCTGAATGCAAGGCGACGAGAAGGAACCCTCCGTGTATTTACCCAACCTCTCTCAAGTTTGAATTGTATTGTTTTTATATGTGTCTTAATTAAATGTTACGTAGCTCCTTCAGTTTGTTTAGTAGTTCAGCACTAGCATATATATGAGTAGTAGTTTAAGATAAAAATAGTTGGTCGTCTTGGCTGGAGGCTGAGCACAGAGGTTGCTAAAAATGCTTGATCTTCTTGTAGCTAGCTGTGTCCTACTATAGCTGGAGTTTGGCGTCTTCTTGCTTTGCTATGGCCACAGCAAACTAAACCTAATTCGGTTGTCGATAATATTATCGTTGTCCATGCGACCATGCATGCTGCATGCATAATATTACTTCGCATTATTGCAGTAATCCGATCCATCAGCAAGGGGAGCACACCAAACAATAAGCACCGGCCATCGTGTATTCTTGGCCGGCTGGCTTCGGGTATTATACTCATAATGCACATCGCCACATGCATGATGATATATATGTATTATATCCTCCGGCCAGTTTAATTCTTTCTGTGATGACTGATGAGAGAGCCACATATGAATAGGACAACCGTGTGGCGGCACGTCAGTCCAAAGTCAGATATACAAATATAGTTTGAAATGGTGGTCCTAAGCTGTTAATTAGTTTCAGGAATACATCAGTTGGAGTGACGTACTGTACAAATTCATTAATTGATACAGTATTTTTGCTACTATATACTCCCTCGTCCCAAAATTAGTGGACATATCACATTTCGAGGAGTCAAACTTTTAAAAGTTTGACCAAATATATACTAAAAAATATTAATGATTATGATACTAAATAAACATCATTAGATTAATCATGTCATATATTTTCATAGCACACTTGTTTATAGACACAAATGTTAATATTATTTTTCTATATATCTAGTCAAACTTAAAACTTGTTGACTTCTCAAAATGCAAGATGGACACTTATTTTGAGACGGAGGGAGTATAGACTATAGAGCCTTGGTGGTAACAGACATACTCCCTCTGTCCCTTTATAAGTGTTGTCATTGGTTTCCATGCCACGATTTAGATTTGATTTTTAAAAAATATGTGCAATATTTTAATCTCTAAGAAAATTTGTTAAAAAACTAGATTCAAATATCTATCTAATAATATTTATTATGTACTATAAATATTAATATATATT
>OAMR01000710.1:388951-400470 GCA_900205405.1 Echinochloa crus-galli
TGAGGGACTTACTGAAAATCTTGAGGCGAAATCTTTCTTGAGGCCAAAAACGACAGGAGGCTCGGCGGACGAGACGAAGAATGGGCACTAGTAAAAGATATGGTGGAAAAAGATTACCTTAGGGAATCCCATTCAAGGGGCCTCCCTGTAAAGGAGTCGATGGTGTGCCTTTTCTGGAGAAGAGGTGGTTTGTATATATAGGGAGAAAACCTCTCACCTCCACGTCCATTAGCAATATGGAACTAAGACATGGTTTAGTCCCTTTCAATGCTAATAGGCTTTTAGAGACACTAATGGGCTTTGGAATTTAGCCCAACAAAGTGATGTGATGGATTTGGACTAAAATTGGGTCAACTTTGGGCCAGGGCTGGTCTACTATGTTTTAGGGTGATTTCAATTTCGGAATAATTAATTTCCTGGTTATGAAATAATTCCAGATAAGTCCAGAATTCATATTTAAACCAAGAAAAATACTCCAAAAATTCCAAAAAATCCTAGTGAAAATCCTAGAGATAGATTTCGACATGAGGAACCCAAATAATGTATTTGGAGCTCATGAAAAGAATTTTAGCATGCTCCAAAAATTGGAATTTGCTATAGGGAAAATAGGAATAAATTACAGAAAACTCTGAAAAATTCCCATTAGGCTTCTAAACGTGTTTTTGAAAATTTTTGCACACAAAGGCACTAATACAACCAGCAAGAATGCAAGCCACACAATGTTGCAGCCTATGTTATTTTTATTTAATTTAGAAAATGAAATTTTGCTATACTAAATTCCCAGAAAATTATAATATAGCTTAGAAAAATTTTAGAAATTATAGAAAATCGTTGTATTAATTAAGTTTATTATTCACATCCTAAAATTGGAAATTTTAGGGTGTGACATAGGCTCAAAAGATTCATCTCGTTGTGTACATCAAAATCATGTAATTAGTTTTTTTATTTATCCATATTTAGTGCTCCATGCATAAGGAGAGAGATTTTATGTGATTTGATGTGACAGGTGAATAGTGAAGTTTGGAGAGAGAATTTTTGGGAAGTTTGGGGAACTAAACACAGCCGTTGTCGAGTGTAAGAATGAAAAGATGGCGACACCCAGGCCTTGTTTAGATGTTTTGGGAGGGTGAATTTGGGAATATGATGTCACTTCGTAATCATTGCACAACTGTAGCATTTCGTTTGTATTTATGAAAAATTGTCCAAAAATTGATTAATTAGGCTCAAAATGTTCGTCTCGCATAGCACAACAAAATTGTGTAATTAGTTTTTGATTTCATCTACATTTGTTATGACACTTTGATGTGATGGGGAATCTTCTTTTTGTATAGTAAATTTGGGAGTGGAATTTTGGATCTAAACAAGGCCCCAGTGCGAGAGGAAAGAAGATAGACCGGCCATCGTTATTTTCTCTTTTTTTTTCTTGTTTTGATTTGAAATAAGAAAGAACAAGAGTGCAAGAATATTCATTTGCCGGTCAAAACACGTGAATGGACTTGTGGAATACCCTTTGTCCGGAAATTCCACCACGTGTGCTTGGATGGACGATAACTCCGTTCAATTCAACTCCCTCCCTCTCTTCTGTTGTTCTTATTATGTATACGTATCTCTTGGGAAGTACCCTTGACAAGTTTCATGACAATTAAGTCCAGACCATACATACAAACCAAAAACTGCAGGCCATGACATGCATTTGATTTAGTATCTTTACCATTTTTATTTTCCCCGGGCCCATGAGAACTCAAAAGATACAGTGCCGGCTAACTAAAAAAAAAGTTGGGTTTAGCTTTATCTGGAGAGGTCAGAGGAGGAGGACGACGAAGACGTTATAACAATCGTCACTGGGTGATGAAGACTTGCCGGCCGGTGATTCAATTTCTTTCAACAAGCTAGGGATCGGATCGAACGGACAGGCACTTCCCCTTCCCTCTCTACTCGTACTGTTGTTACGTCCCATCCTAAGTACCCACCAAACGAACATCAATCGATCACCCTTTTTACATGCATTTCCATCTCAACTACAGCATCACATAATATATGTTCTGATAAAAAAACAAACCCATATCATCCAAGCTAAGGAGCTAGCTGCAAATTAAAACACAGTCAAATACGGCATACTCGTCCATTAGATGAGCAGAGTACTAGTTTCAACCCACTTGTATGCATGTGTTTGTACCAGGGCTTGACTTTTGTCCTCAGTTGGGCAGGAAAAAAATCAACGTCTGGACGTTGAACCGTTGTTGTTAGCCGTAGGTCGCACCTACCACACTGCACTGCCGTCCGTTCCGTTGTTGGTGGCATCATATCCATCGAATATATGAGTAGGAGGTTAGGTCTCAAGGCAGCCAATCAAAGCCTTCCTTCCCTGCCTCTCATCCTACCTACCAAACTCCATCCATCGGTCACACACTCTTTTAATTGCCTGCTAGCTCTTCCTTCCTGCGTGCCTGCACGACCGGCCATAAGCTCAAGCCTCTCCCAACCTCCATCAGTTCCTCCCATCCGATCCCTCCCTCCCTCGTCGTCAGTTCATCAATACGTGCCCAAGGCAAAAGTAAGTTGATCATCGATCATATTTCCATTCTTTTTTTTAACGAAATCATCTTTATATTCTTTCACCATCCTCCATCCTATCAGAATCATGTCCAAAATCCCTAATTTAGCACTGCCCAAGAGCAATCTAAATTAAGTGCAAGGATCAGTCCAGAAAATTAATTAAACACGCAATAACATATCATTTCGATTTCGTTGTACTAATAATAATCTCTATCTGTTGCCTGCTTGCAACGTTGTTGCATGCAGTGGGGTCGGAGACGGAGACGATCACCGTGGAAGGCATTCCGTTCCCGGCGGAGATCACCGTCGGCAGCAACCCTCTCTCCCTCATAGCTAACGGTATATTATATGCATTGATCAGTTCTCGATCTCAAGCCGTGTTGCTCTATATTACCTCTGCTCTGCTGAATCAAACCCACTCAACAGAGCATATGTTCTCTCTGAAGTCTGAATAACATAATCAACGACTACAGGCATCACGGACATCGAGATCCACTTCCTGCAGATCAAGTACAACGCCATCGGCATCTACCTCCCCAAGGACATAAGCGATCACCACCTGGGGAGCTGGAAGGGCAAGACGGCCGACGAGCTCCTGGCCGACGACGCCTTCTTCCAGGCCCTGGTCTCCGCCCCCGTCGAGAAGCTGTTCCGCGTCGTGGTGATCAAGGAGATCAAGGGCTCCCAGTACGGCGTCCAGCTGGAGAGCTCCGTCCGCGACCGCCTCGTCGCCGCCGACTGCTACGACGACGACGAGGAGGAGGCGCTCGACAAGGTCACCGAGTTCTTCCAGGCCAAGTACTTCAAGCCGGGCTCCGTCGTCACCTTCCGCTTCCCGGCCACGCCCGGTCCTGCGGAGATATCGTTCTCGACGGAGGGCAAGGCCGGCGAAGCCAAGATGACAGTGGACAGCCACAACGTCGCCGGGATGATCCAGAAGTGGTACCTCGGCGGCGACTCGGCGGTGTCTCCGACCACCGTCCGGAGCCTCGCCGATCGCTTCGCAACGCTGCTCTCAGCATGATCGATTATTACTATCTGATTAATTTGCTGCTGATGCAAGGCCCGCGCTCAGCTGATTTTCTTCAGGCTTGGTAGTTCAGTTGTGATACTCGTCGTCAATGCTCTGTCCTCCTATATGTCCTCTCGTCTGTTGCAGCAAAATTAAATTGCAAATAATTGAGACTGCTTTTCCAACATAGTACGCTGCTGTCAGCATGACAATATTTCTGATGCAAGGGCTCATCTGATTTGCTTCAGGTTTGTTAGTTGTGATTCGTCGCGAATATAGTGCTCTCTGTCATATCCTATCGATTGTCTAGTATGTTGCAGCAAATTAATTAAATTTCCAAATAGTTGAGACCGTTTTTTTAACGGTCTGGAAGGCACGGATGTTTTCTTATCATGGCATGATTGCTATTCTGATGGCAAAGACATGTACTGCCGATTATATATCTTGAATGAACTTCTACAGTAAAGAAATAAAAAAAAGGCAGTTGCATTATCTTGCAAACCCCAAAGGCACATGCATGCTTAAAGCATAAAACCGAAGTAAGCGGGAAACACATCGAAGCACAGAGATGACAAAACCGTCCATACAAACTTTTAAAAGTCATTCTCAATTTCTCCAGCTCCACTAACACGCAGATTATCACCTGCAAGTGGTAAGCAAACCATCCTCTAGAAGTACACGCAAATGACAAATGGAAATACAACTCTGGTGTTCAGCATTCACCGAATTACCAGGCATGGCAACACATACCAGATATACTGGTTGGAACACATAAGACTCAGGAAACCGTTCTAGTTCCAGCAACCTTCTTGCTAACTCAAATTAAGATAACTGCAATCGCTAGGGCCTGTGCAGTACTAGGCAAAAACCTCGCAAGGCTGAACAACATCACTGGGCAGCACCATAAACTAATCTGGGAAACACCCAAAGGCTACCTATCTGACTGTAGTTCGGCGGGTATGCAAAACCATACACCATGCTGTGAATCGTGTTGTGGTTCTGCACTGACTGACTAAGCTCCACTGCAGTCCAAGTTTCATCAGGATCATCAAATAGCCTTGCAACATTTTTTTTGAACAAACGGGCATAAGACGGTGCCTATTTCATTGATAAAGAAGAGAGTTTACAACCCGTGCATAGCTGTACAGGAAAAAACCAGAGAAAGTCTAATGACGCGCCATTAAAATCACCAAATCTTTAGCCCCCGCCGTCGCCCAAAGCGAGACCTCGTCCTTGATTCGATCGACAAGTGTCAGGACCGAGGATTCATGTCTTCTAAAAACTCTGGCGTTTCTCTCTTTCCATACCTCCCAACTCAGGAGTAGTGTGAGGGTCTGGATGCCCCTGCATGGCGCATTAGGAATTGTCGTGATGCTGGACCACCATTGAAGAACCGTCCGGCTCTGAGCCCATTCTGTGGGTTCCAAGAGCGGTTGTCCCACCCAGACTGCTATTAGCAACCATACTCTCCTCGTGTAGCGGCAGTCAACCAGAAGGTTTTTAGATAATGGATTAAGAAAACCCGGCCTTGACCACGAGGCTACGGCCACAAGTACAATTCTGCAGCCCTTACGTCTGCTAACACACACTTTAAGAAAGCAAAGCACCAAGCAAGATGAAAGAATTACAAAGCAATCCTATTGCTAAACCTCCATCCATGGTGGGCGAAAATCTGCATTGCCAAAACCTCCAAGGTTTGACATGTTGTCCTTATTGCATCTCGATCTTGCTTACGCCTTTGCAACTGCGCCCAGAACCGGAGCCAATGCATCCCCCTGAAGAGTACCTGCAAGTAAGTTTTTATCGGAGATTTATCAAAAAACCAAATCATTTCTACTGAGCCATAATGCCCAACATAACGCTGAAGCACCGACTAACAGCTGATTCTTTAGATGACCCCCCAACCCGACCATCCACTCATTAAACAACCTATTAAAGTTAGTTGGTGTACGGAGGTTAAAGGCAATCTGAACAGTCCTCCATAAAAATCTTGCCATGTGCCAATAAAAAAAAAAGATGCTGAATAGTTTCCTCATGCGAACAAAACACACACAGTTTACTACCATTCCAATTCCTCTTGGCTAAATTATCCTTCGTAAGAGTCACCTTTTTTTCAAATACCACATAAAAATCTTAATTTTTAATGGTACTTTCGTCTTCCAGATCCGAGTATTTTGCTGAACATTTATGTTAGAAGACATAAGAGCCATATACATAGACTTGACAGTGAACAAACCAGACTGGGTGAGGTCCCATCTAAGATTATGTGATGAGCCGATTCCATTACTCTCCGACATAGCGGGCAAGTGGGGCTGTGATCCCATCCTCGCCTTGCGAGCCTGTCCGAGGTCCAAACCCGGTTTTGAAGGACGAGCCATGCAAAAAATTGGCACTTAGGCGGCGCCCATGTTTTCCATATCTTCGCGCTCTGAGGCGTCTTAATGCAACCGAGGAACTGCGCCTTATAGGCAGATGCTGTAGTGTATTGGCCGTGTGCAGTTAACTTCCATGTGATAGCGTCGTGCACGTGCGGTTGTAGATGTGTGTCCTTGACTAGGTTCCATAAGTTGACAAACTCGTTAAAATGCGCGATGGTAAAGCCATTTCTGTGGTCAAGGTCGCGGATCCAATTGCCGTGTTGTAACGCATCTGCCACAGTTCGATTTTTCTTCCTGGACTTGACGAATAGCTGTGGAGCGACATCCTTGGGGCGTTGACCTTGGGTCCACGCGTCGGTCCAGAAACGCGCCTTAAGACCATCGCCCAGTCTGATGTTTGTGCAGGCTGCGAAGAGTAATCTGTCGATGTCATCGCAAGGCAATGCCATGCCGATCCAGGTCTTTTCCGGGGATATCCAGTTCTCCCAAAGCCAGCGTATACGTAGGGCTCGCGCGAATTTTTCCAGGTGAAGCACGCCGAGGCCTCCGTACTCTTTAGGTAGAGTTGTTTTCGTCCGGTTAACTTTGCATTTACCACCGGAAATTTCCTTGTCCCCTGCCCAAAGGAATCGTCGGCGGATGCTGTCAAGCTCTTCGAGGGCCTCTTTTGACGGCTTGAGTACCGTTAGAGTATATACCGGTTGGGAAGTCAGAACGGATTTGGTCAAAGTGACACGGCCTGCTTGGGTGAGATTGCGCCCATTCCATGTAGACAACTTCCCGGCAGCCTTATCTATCAGAGGTTGGAAATCCAGTTTCTTTAGGCGCTTGGTCGTGAGTGGAAGCCCAAGGTATTTGATCGGGAACGGAAGCCTTGCGAGCGGGAGGTCAGCCAATATCCTATCAAGGTCTATGTTGTTGCACCGAATAGGCGTGACACTTGTCTTTTGAATATTTGTACATAGCCCGGTTGTCGCTCCGAATCTGAGTAGCAGCTCTTTCAGATTTTTGGCGTCTTTGGATGTCGGCTTAATAAAGATGACAGCATCATCAGCGTACAAGGATGCCCGGAACTGAGCCACTCTGCCATCTCAAGAAGTCGTTGCAAGGGGTCAATGGCGATCACGAAGAGGAGGGGGGACAGCGGGTCTCCCTGTCGCACTCCACGGCCGTGCTGAATGGGGCCAAGGGGGATGCCGTTAAGTAGGACCCTTGATGTGGAAGATGTGAGAAGTTCTGTGATCCAATTTAGCCATTTCGGAGGAAAACCCATCCGTTGCATGAGGGAAATGAGATAATCCCATTGCACGGAATCGAACGCCTTTGAGATGTCCAGCTTCAGGAGCATTACGGACGTAGAGATAATTATCGTGAATACTCCGCTTCTTGATGAAAGCACTCTGGCAGGGTGAGATTAAAGAATTCATATGCGGTGCAAGGCGAAGGGCTAACATCTTGGTGATGATCTTGGCAATGGAATGGATAAGACTGATCGGGCGGAAGTCTCGTATATCTTCAGCCCCATCTTTTTTCGGGAGTAGAACGATGTTGGCCTTATTGAGAAGGTCCATGTCCCGACATCTCAAGTCGTGGAACGAGTTGACCACCGCGATGACATCATTTATAATGATATGCCAACATTTTTTTAAGAACAGCATTGTATATCCATCTGGTCCTGGCGCTTTGTCCGATGGCATCTGCTGAATCGCCTTCCAGATTTCATCATCAGTGAAAGGGGCGTCGAGTGCGGACAGATCAGCTCGGCGAACATTCAGGTCAGGCCAAGAGAAATCGCAGGTACGGGCCTCCGGTGCCGCCATGATGTTTTCGAAGTGGTCCTGGACGAGTTGTTGCTTGTCATCGTGGGAGAAGGCCCAGGTATCCCGGCTACGGAGTCGTTGGATAAAATTCTTTCGACGCCTGCCATTAGCCCGCAGATGGAAGAAACGTGTGTTAGCGTCCCCTTCTTTAATGTAGGCTATTCTGGAGCTTTGCTTTTTCCGCGCCTTGTCAATCACTAGCCATCTCGTCAGTCGGTGCTTAAGTTTCGCCCGGATAGTATATTCGGCTATGGTGAGTTGCCGGAGATCCTGGGCCTCATATAGGCGCAGGAGAACTTCCTTTGCCATGTGGTATTTCAGGCGTGCGTCTGAGATTAAAGAGCGGCTCCAGGATTTTAGAGCAAGCGCTGTTGCATGGAGCTTGTGACCGAGTCTATGGTAGGGTTTGGTGTGATGTGTCGGGGCGCTCCAGCTTTGTTGAACAACGTCCTGGAAGCCAGGGAGTTTCGTCCAGAAGTTTTCAAACCTAAAAGGAGTTGGTCGGCGCGGCCCTTCGTGATGGGCTAGAAGGAGCGGACAGTGGTCAGAGTGCGACGAGGAGAGGGCGTGTAGGGCGCAATTTTCAAAGGCCAGGTCCCAGCTTTGGTTGCAAAAAACGCGATTTTGCAGATTTATGTCTTTGAGGCCGCAGAAATTAAGAGTGCGCCGGAAGGAGGTCATGAGCCGCGTGTTTAGATTGCGGTTATTTTTGTCGCTTGCCCGATAGATTAAATTGAAGTCACCCAAAACTAATCATCCTTCATCATCCTCTACCGGCTTTAGGCGTCTTAGGTGTGCTAGGAAAAAGCGCTTTTCCTCTCTTCTGGATGGTCCATAGACCGTTGTGGTACGGAAGGCAGTGAGGCAGTGCCATAGAGTTGCATCCGCCGTCAAGGAGAAACGTCCAATAGTGATATTGGCGAGATCAATCTCATTGCCATTCCACAGCAGAAGAATACCCCCTCGTGTGCCATGCGCAGGTTTATAGGCGAAGCAATTAAGCCGGTATGCACCTAGAAAGGCTGCCAGCCGTGCATCGATGGTGTGAAGCTTGGTCTCCTGCAAGCACACTATATGGCATCTGTTGGTCTTCACAGTTTCATGCACTGCGAGACATCTATCCGCGTCGTTTAATCCTCGCACATTCCACGAAAGGATCTCTAGATTTTTTGTATGCATTGTGCAACATAAGAAGCTCCTGTAAGTGGACCTAGAAGTTCTGCCGAAAGTGGGGAAAAGCAGATGCCCAGAATCATTACGATGACGAGTTCCAAACAACAGTGTTGCCCGAAGGTCGAAGCCAGCAGGGCGCATGCAGTCATAAGTACAACTATTCTAAAGTGCCCGAAGGTCGAAGCCAGCAGGGCCGCAAATGTCGCTAACATCCACCCGAAGGTCACAGCCAGCAGGGTGTTTGGGTTCATGGTTTGAAGATACATAGTAGATAAATAGAAGCATGTTCAGTGAGACCGCTCAAGCTGTCGTTGAAGGATCAGCTTCCCCCTCCTCATTCTGCACCAGCTCGGGTGCCACAACTCCCGCGTGCGCAAGTAGAACGTCGTCCAGGACCTGCTTATCGTCGTCGTCAAGGCCGAAGAGCGTAGTAAGCGCGGCGATGATGTGCTCCGGCAGCGGTCCCTGGAACATGTTGATGAAGTCGCGCAAGACATCGTCAATGGTGGGCGTCTCCTCCCCGGCGATGCCCAGCTTCTTCCAAAGATTGCGCTGTGCACGCTCGGCCACTGGCATTGCTGGTTTGGTGGCCAGCCTCGCGCTGCGCCGGACCTCCGTGGGCGCCTCCAGGGCGCGTCGTTGGCGTGTCTTGCCCTTCGCTGGCAGCGGCAGCATCGGAGGGTCCGTCGCCACGAACAGGGCCCCGACACCCGCAGGGTGCTCCGCCGGCTCAGCGTCCTCAGGTTGCCCTTCATTTAGCACCAAGAGCTCCTGCCTCCCGGTCACCAGGGGATTTCGTGTGTCGTGCTCAGAGCCAACAGATGCCTGACGAAGCTGTTGTTGAAGTGTGTCCAGGGCGTGCTCCACCTCCTGGACAGAGGGTGCCACGAGCAGGGAGGCCTGCTGCGCGCGGCCATGCTCCCCGTCCTGAACTGAGGGCGCCATGAGCAGGGCGTTCTTCAATGTGCCAAACACCCTGGTCATCGGCACAGGTGAGCAGCCTTCAGGCGAGCCCCCACGAGTGGACCAGGCTCCATTCCCAGACGCGCCATCCAAGCTAAGCTTGTTAGTGAGCTGACAAATCTTCTCAAAGTAGCAGTCAGAGCCGAATGAATCAAGAGGGTGAGGTGCCTTCTGAACCTGAGGTGAGCTGGTTGCTTGGAGTGCCGCCACGAACTGAGCTTGAAGCACAGTGTCAGGCACTGCACCGTGCCTGCGTGAGTTGTAGCTACGTCGTGGCGGGGATCGAGAGCGCTCGCAGTGAAACGAGTCGCCCCAGAAGTCGATCTCCATGAAGCCCTTCCCTTCACCGGGATGCTCGTAGTCGCCGCCGTCTTGGTCGTCGTCGCCATCGTTCCGGCGTGGCGGCCAGGTGAAACTGGCCGCGCGACAGGAGTTGCGGCCCGTCCCTTTGCCGCGCCCGCGGCCCTCCTAGCGCCCATCCGCGCGTTTGCGGCGCGTGTCCCGGTTGCCGCGGTCGTCGCGCTTGACGCGGTCATCGCGCTCGACGCGGTCGTCGAGCTTGGCATCGTCACGGCCACGGCCGGCTTGCCCGTGTCGTCCGGCGCGGCCATCTTGCCTCGCCCTGGCGCCGTGCGCGCGTTCGCGTCACGCACCATGGCCAGCGGCGTGGCGGTCGCCGTTGCCGGTCCTGCTTGTACGCTCCGCGTCG
Source organism: Echinochloa crus-galli (assembly GCA_900205405.1). Lineage (NCBI taxonomy): Eukaryota > Viridiplantae > Streptophyta > Magnoliopsida > Poales > Poaceae > Echinochloa > Echinochloa crus-galli. The sequence continues at coordinate 399,563 of OAMR01000710.1, forward strand.
TGGCCATGGGAGGCGAGGTCCCGTGGCGGCTTCGAGAGATGGGCAGGGAAGCGGGAGCGCGCCGTTGGAGGTGCGCCGTCCACCAGGCTGTATCGCCAGTCGAACCGGCGAACCAGCGGCGTAACAGCTGATGGGTTGTTCACCGCCGCCTGCAGGTTGGCCTTCGCCGCGGTGTAGTCCTCCAGCATGGATAGATGGATGAAAATTTAATACCTTGCCCCTTGGTGCCATGCCTGCGGCGGTGGGTCGGCGAAGACGTGCGCCACCGAGGAGCCATCAGAAGGCTGATGCGTGAACCCCAACCAGACCTTCTTGGGGATTGCACTTGGATCCGGCGTCCAAGCCCACAGCTCGATGTGCCTGGTGTCCGCCGGCTGCACCAGGTCGGTCACGATGCATTGAACCGCACACCGATGGCCGACGACGTGCTCCACGATTGCCGGCGTCCACACATGCGATGGTATGCCGTCCAGGCATAGGCGCACCCGGTAGAAGATGCGGAAGCCGAGGGCGTGGGTGAGGCTACGCCATCCCCGCAAGCAGATGTCGATGCCCCGCCCAGTGAAGCGCCGGTCCCGCGCCGCCGCGGCGTGCTCCGGCTTCTCGAATCTGATGAGGTAGGGCTCTGGTTGGTGGATGGTGACGACGACGTCGCTGCGTCGCAGCTGCAACTGCTCGACCAGCAGCTCCTCGATGTCTCTTGCCCCGGGACTCCTTGGCAGGTGCATTGCCCACGGCACCAGGGCGCAGGCTTCCCACTCCTTGGCATCATGCTCAAGGTGGAACGAGTTGGGGACAAACACCGTCTCCTCCTCGGGACATGAGTTTGGATCCCCAATCGCCATGCGCGATGGGGACAACGGAGGCGGCGGGGGTGGTGGGGAAGGTGGAGGCGGGGGTGGAGGTGG
>OAMR01000710.1:402282-417230 GCA_900205405.1 Echinochloa crus-galli
TGTTGATAGATGTGTATAAGAGACAGTGTTTAGATTGCGGTTATTTTTGTCGCTTGCCCGATAGATTAAATTGAAGTCACCCAAAACTAATCATCCTTCATCATCCTCTACCGGCTTTAGGCGTCTTAGGTGTGCTAGGAAAAAGCGCTTTTCCTCTCTTCTGGATGGTCCATAGACCGTTGTGATGCGGAAGGCACTGAGGCAGTGCCGTAGTGTTGCATCCGCCGTCAAGGAGAAACGTCCAATAGTGATATTGGCGAGATCAATCTCATTGCCATTCCACAGCAGAAGAATACCCCCTCGTGTGCCATGCGCAGGTTTATAGGCGAAGCAATTAAGCCGGTATGCACCTAGAAAGGCTGCCAGCCGTGCATCGATGGTGTGAAGCTTGGTCTCCTGCAAGCACACTATATGGCATCTGTTGGTCTTCACAGTTTCATGCACTGCGAGACATCTATCCGCGTCGTTTAATCCTCGCACATTCCACGAAAGGATCTCTAGATTTTTTGTATGCATTGTGCAACATAAGAAGCTCCTGTAAGTGGACCTAGAAGTTCTGCCGAAAGTGGGGAAAAGCAGATGCCCAGAATCATTACGATGACGAGTTCCAAACAACAGTGTTGCCCGAAGGTCGAAGCCAGCAGGGCGCATGCAGTCATAAGTACAACTATTCTAAAGTGCCCGAAGGTCGAAGCCAGCAGGGCGCATGCAGTCATAAGTACAACTATTCTAAAGTGCCCGAAGGTCGAAGCCAGCAGGGCGCATGCAGTCATAAGTACAACTATTCTAAAGTGCCCGAAGGTCGAAGCCAGCAGGGCGCATGCAGTCATAAGTACAACTATTCTAAAGTGCCCGAAGGTCGAAGCCAGCAGGGCGCATGCAGTCATAAGTACAACTATTCTAAAGTGCCCGAAGGTCGAAGCCAGCAGGGCGCATGCAGTCATAAGTACAACTATTCTAAAGTGCCCGAAGGTCGAAGCCAGCAGGGCGCATGCAGTCATAAGTACAACTATTCTAAAGTGCCCGAAGGTCGAAGCCAGCAGGGCGCATGCAGTCATAAGTACAACTATTCTAAAGTGCCCGAAGGTCGAAGCCAGCAGGGCGCATGCAGTCATAAGTACAACTATTCTAAAGTGCCCGAAGGTCGAAGCCAGCAGGGCCGCAAATGTCGCTAACATCCACCCGAAGGTCACAGCCAGCAGGGTGTTTGGGTTCATGGTTTGAAGATACATAGTAGATAAATAGAAGCATGTTCAGTGAGACCGCTCAAGCTGTCGTTGAAGGATCAGCTTCCCCCTCCTCATTCTGCACCAGCTCGGGTGCCACAACTCCCGCGTGCGCAAGTAGAACGTCGTCCAGGACCTGCTTATCGTCGTCGTCAAGGCCGAAGAGCGTAGTAAGCGCGGCGATGATGTGCTCCGGCAGCGGTCCCTGGAACATGTTGATGAAGTCGCGCAAGACATCGTCAATGGTGGGCGTCTCCTCCCCGGCGATGCCCAGCTTCTTCCAAAGATTGCGCTGTGCACGCTCGGCCACTGGCATTGCTGGTTTGGTGGCCAGCCTCGCGCTGCGCCGGACCTCCGTGGGCGCCTCCAGGGCGCGTCGTTGGCGTGTCTTGCCCTTCGCTGGCAGCGGCAGCATCGGAGGGTCCGTCGCCACGAACAGGGCCCCGACACCCGCAGGGTGCTCCGCCGGCTCAGCGTCCTCAGGTTGCCCTTCATTTAGCACCAAGAGCTCCTGCCTCCCGGTCACCAGGGGATTTCGTGTGTCGTGCTCAGAGCCAACAGATGCCTGACGAAGCTGTTGTTGAAGTGTGTCCAGGGCGTGCTCCACCTCCTGGACAGAGGGTGCCACGAGCAGGGAGGCCTGCTGCGCGCGGCCATGCTCCCCGTCCTGAACTGAGGGCGCCATGAGCAGGGCGTTCTTCAATGTGCCAAACACCCTGGTCATCGGCACAGGTGAGCAGCCTTCAGGCGAGCCCCCACGAGTGGACCAGGCTCCATTCCCAGACGCGCCATCCAAGCTAAGCTTGTTAGTGAGCTGACAAATCTTCTCAAAGTAGCAGTCAGAGCCGAATGAATCAAGAGGGTGAGGTGCCTTCTGAACCTGAGGTGAGCTGGTTGCTTGGAGTGCCGCCACGAACTGAGCTTGAAGCACAGTGTCAGGCACTGCACCGTGCCTGCGTGAGTTGTAGCTACGTCGTGGCGGGGATCGAGAGCGCTCGCAGTGAAACGAGTCGCCCCAGAAGTCGATCTCCATGAAGCCCTTCCCTTCACCGGGATGCTCGTAGTCGCCGCCGTCTTGGTCGTCGTCGCCATCGTTCCGGCGTGGCGGCCAGGTGAAACTGGCCGCGCGACAGGAGTTGCGGCCCGTCCCTTTGCCGCGCCCGCGGCCCTCCTAGCGCCCATCCGCGCGTTTGCGGCGCGTGTCCCGGTTGCCGCGGTCGTCGCGCTTGACGCGGTCATCGCGCTCGACGCGGTCGTCGAGCTTGGCATCGTCACGGCCACGGCCGGCTTGCCCGTGTCGTCCGGCGCGGCCATCTTGCCTCGCCCTGGCGCCGTGCGCGCGTTCGCGTCACGCACCATGGCCAGCGGCGTGGCGGTCGCCGTTGCCGGTCCTGCTTGTACGCTCCGCGTCGTGGCCATGGGAGGCGAGGTCCCGTGGCGGCTTCGAGAGATGGGCAGGGAAGCGGGAGCGCGCCGTTGGAGGTGCGCCGTCCACCAGGCTGTATCGCCAGTCGAACCGGCGAACCAGCGGCGTAACAGCTGATGGGTTGTTCACCGCCGCCTGCAGGTTGGCCTTCGCCGCGGTGTAGTCCTCCAGCATGGATAGATGGATGAAAATTTAATACCTTGCCCCTTGGTGCCATGCCTGCGGCGGTGGGTCGGCGAAGACGTGCGCCACCGAGGAGCCATCAGAAGGCTGATGCGTGAACCCCAACCAGACCTTCTTGGGGATTGCACTTGGATCCGGCGTCCAAGCCCACAGCTCGATGTGCCTGGTGTCCGCCGGCTGCACCAGGTCGGTCACGATGCATTGAACCGCACACCGATGGCCGACGACGTGCTCCACGATTGCCGGCGTCCACACATGCGATGGTATGCCGTCCAGGCATAGGCGCACCCGGTAGAAGATGCGGAAGCAAAGGGCGTGGGTGAGGCTGCGCCATCCCCGCAGGCAGATGTCGATGCCTTGCCCAGTGAAGCGTCGGTCCCGCGCCGCCGCGGCGTGCTCCGGCTTCTCGAATCTGATGAGGTAGGGCTCTGGTTGGTGGATGGTGACGACGACGTCGCTGCGTCGCAGCTGCAACTGCTCGACCAGCAGCTCCTCGATGTCTCTTGCCCCGGGACTCCTTGGCAGGTGCATTGCCCACGGCACCAGGGCGCAGGCTTCCCACTCCTTGGCATCATGCTCAAGGTGGAACGAGTTGGGGACAAACACCGTCTCCTCCTCGGGACATGAGTTTGGATCCCCAATCGCCATGCGCGATGGGGACAACGGAGGCGGCGGGGGTGGTGGGGAAGGTGGAGGCGGGGGTGGGGGTGGGCGAGGCGGGGGCGGAGGGGGAGGCGTTGACTGCGGGCAGATCCTTTCTTTGTGCCCTGGTCGGCGACACTTGAAGCAACAAATGGGGTCTCTGCAGCTCGCCGCGCGATGGCCCTTGGCCAAGCACTTGAAGCACCTTCCCCAGGTCTGGCGGTTGAAGCTTTGAAGTGCCGCAGCAGCGGTGGGTGAGCGTCTTGAAGGCACAGCACCTCTGCGACGCCATGAATCGGAGTCGCGTCGCGGGTCGTGTCGCCGAAAGCTGGGTGGCGGGGGACGGCTGGAGCGCTTCTTGGTGTAGGTGACGTAGGTCCAGCCCTCCTCTTCGCTTTGCGTCTGGCGAGGCCGCTTGGAGTGAATGCGGCTGTCCGGAGCAGTAACTCCGGCGTGGGGGTGGCCGGTCGACGGGCGTTGATGCTCCGAATTGAATGCGCCGCGCCTGGTCACTTCAGCGTACGACGGAGCTCCATCCGATCTTGCTGAGGCAGCAGGGCGACCGCTGGGCCGCGGCTGGGGTCTTGGTCAGCTGGATCCAGGCGCCGCGGATCTAGGGGCGCTGGATCTCGTCGGAGCCGCACACGAGGAGCTGAAGAACTTTGCCTAGGTGCACGGGGTGGGTTGGCATCGTCGTGGCGGTGCGGAGCGGGGCGGCGGTGGCGAGGTTGGGGTGGCGGGGAGGTTGGATCTAGCCACGACCGGCGGTTCGTCGGCGGGGACGGGGGTGGGTTGGTGTCGGGAGGCATGGCACTTCTCATAGCCTTGCAACATAAATGCAGTTCTTCTTTCCTCCCCATGTTTCAGGGTTCATGCAAGAAAAAGAAGGATTCCTCTTATCAAGGCTAACAAACAGAGCTTGATTTTCTAACTTCTCCATCTTCACCCACTTAGCTGGCTTGACTGAAAAGTCAAGGCGAAAGACCACAAACATTCTGGAAAAATCTTTCGCCTCAAAGGCATTCCACCCATGAGAGCAAAATGAGAGGTCAACCATGAGAAGCATGTCACTACAGGCCACTAACCATGGGTTCATAGGCAGGGTCTGGAGGACTGGAGCGAGTGCCACATAAATTAAATTGGCGTGGCAGCAAATTAAATTGCAAATAATTGAGACTGGTTTTTGAACATACGCTGCTGTCAGCATGACAATATTGCTGACCCGTCGCGAATATAGTGCTCTCTGTCCTATCCTATCGATTGTCTAGTATGTTGCAGCAAATTAATTAAATTGCCAAATAGTTGAGACCGTTTTTTAACCATCTGGAAGGCACGGATGTTTTCTTCTCATGGCATGATTGCTATTCTGATGGCAAAGATTTGTTTAAAGCATGTATGTATTGCCGATTATAAATATCTTAAATGAACTTCTACAGCAAAAAAAAAGGCAGTTGCATTATCTTGCAAACTTACAAGCAGAAACAAAGATATTTTAGATGTCCTTTCTCCAGCCGTCATGCTGTAGACAAAAACTTGAGCTAATTAATTACTATATAATAGCCAACGCATGGTATAATGGTCCAACTTGTACTTAATCTTTTAGAAAACACAGGGTGACATAGTGAAAGAATACAAAGGCACATGCATGCTTAAGGCATAAAACCGAAGTAAGCGGGAAACACATCCAAGCACAGAGATGACAAGGCCATCCATACAAACTTTTAAAAGTCATTCTCAATTTCTCCGCTAACACTAATACGCAGATTATCACCTTCAAGTGGTAACGAAATCGTCCACTTGAAGTACACGCAAATGACAAATAGAAATAAAACTCTGATGGTCACATTTCACCAAATTACCAAGCATGCCAATACATACCAAATGCACTGGTTGGGAAACATACGCCTTGTGCGTTCTTAGGAAACCGTTCTAGTTACAGCGACCTTCTTGCTAACTAAAATTAAGATAACAGTAATCGCCAGGGCCTGTGCAGAACTACCCAAAACCTTCGCAAAGCTGCAACAACATCACTGGCCAGCACCATAAACTAAACTGGGAAGCAGCCAAAGGCTACCTATTTGACTGTAGTCCGGATGGTTTGCAAAACCATACATGATGCTGTAATTCGTATTGTGGTTCTGCATTGACTGACCAAGCTCCACCGCAGTCCAAGTTTCATCAGGATCTTCAGATAGCCTGGCAACATATATGTAGTTACTCTTTCCTCCCCATCTTTCAGGGTTCATGCAAGAAAATGAAGGATTCCTCGTATCAAGGCTAACAAACAGAGCATGATTTTCCAACTTCTCCATCTTCACCCACTTAGCTGGCAACTCTGAAAAGTCAAGGTGATATACCTCAAAAATTCTAGAAAGGTCCTTGTGAAAGTCAAATGAGAGGTCAACCATGAGAAGCACGTCACCACAGGCCACCAACCATGCGTTAACAGGGCAGCTTTGGAGCGAACACCACATAATTTCTATTTCTTGAATGCTGAACTGAGGTGTTAATTGCACAGTGTGAAGTCTCATAAGAGCATCTATGACAAGTATATGACCTTTGAAGAACACAATCTGATGGATGCGTTCACGATCAATATCAAGAGGATGCACTGACCAAGAGTTTGTTCCAACCTGCCACTCAAACATGGAAGTCTTCGAGAAAAGGAGGAGGCGCGAGTTGGGTGAACTGAATGGAGCTGTAAGGACGCCCATGCCAGAAAAGTAGCCAAGTTTGTTGTTGCATGGGAGTTTGGGGGGCTTCACCTTGGCACCAGTGTAGGCATCAACAAGGAGGCAGTGCTCCTCATAGGTGAAGATAAGGTACCCATATGAGCAGCCCAAGTAGTACATTGTATTTGGAGTATTTTCAGACACTGAACAGCGAAGGGATACATTTTCCTTGTTAGGATCACTGAGCTGCCATTTGCAATTAGATAAAAGGAGGGGCTTGATACCTCTGCTAAGTGGACGAAAATAAGGACCATCTGGTTTGAGGTGGAGAGGCGGGAAGCTGAAGGAATACACACAGGGGAAGGAAGAGACTGCAGCACGCCAAGAGCGACAGGTGCCAATAAAAGCAAGGAAGTCATGGAATGAGTTAATGAGAACAATGATTTCATGAAGCAGGCTGTCTAGGAGATCTGCACAAACATAAGGTTCAGACGAAGTCGAGGAGGTAGAGCCTAAGGTGTGGCAGGCGTTCTTAGAGGGCCTCTCCGTAATGGTAACTTCTCTGCCACATAGAAATTCAAGAATGATGGATCAGAATAAAGAACGGAAATATAGTACAGTAGGAAATGCAGTAGGCTTTAACTGAACAATGAGGCAAGGCTTTCTTTTTTGACACACTAAACTTCAATCAGAACAACCGACAGCTTGACTCCCCACACACACACACAACAGCATAACTAGAATGTGTCAAACGTTATATACAATTGTATTATTCCAAGTCATTATAGAGGGATGGTTCGTAGAGTATCCTCAAAATATATCAACTGACATAAAAGCAGCAATATGCTGCACTTCTTATGCACACAACTTGCATGTGGCCATTTGCTTTTGTATAATTCAGTTTGTGGTAAAGAGAAGTGAGGATTGCGCCTGGCACCTGGCAGCCCCATGACCATGAGGGGTACCAAACTAACATGAGATTACGTGGCGATGAAATGAGAGGCCCTCTTTTTCTGGTTCTACTGGGGAGCCAACAGATCCACTCAATCACATCGAGTATACATTTCCATATAACATTAAAAGGGCGATAATCCATTTACGGTAACTTTGATTTTTATTCCTAGCCAATAATCAGGGTCACCAGAAAAGGCACTAAATCAGAATACTCTCAAACAACACACACGCATTATAGACAGGGGTGTAAACGAGGCCGGTGCACTGAATACCGCTAGTAATTGACAAAAATACCCTAAACATCACAGCCTCTTTGATGACAAGTCAAAATATTACCACTGATAATTCATCTAAAAGAAGCGGGGAAGGAAAAGGGAAGACGAGCAAGGTTAGGGTTTTGTCGGGGAGGGACCTGTTGCTGAGAGTGGCGTCTGCGGACGGCGTGAGTTGGGCGCCCTGCTGCGGCGACCGCGCTCTCCCGCGGCGGCGGCTTCCGGCCATGGGGGCGCACCAGTAGCGGTTGTTGCTCCGGCGGCGGCGCGACACGGGGGCGTGAATGCGATGCGATGCGATACGATACGATGCGAGAGAAGAAAGAGGTCGTTTCCTTTGCTCGATGGAGAATGGATGTGGGAAAGGCGGCCCACTGGCGTTAACGGCCCGGTCAATGTGCGGTCAATGTGTTCGTGTCTATTCTTTGTTGTCCCCTGGCGGCGAGGCAAGGCAACGGCGGCAGGGGACAACAAGCTCGCCGCCGGCACCAACCTCATTCCGGCATACCGGGCAGGACGAGTGCGCCGCGAACCACATGTCGATGCACCGCACGTGGAAGCCATGGTGGCACCTTGGTAGCAGCCGCACCTTCTCGCCGCCGGCGAACTCGCCGAGGTAGATGGCGCACTCCGCCGCCGGCCGTCGTCGTTGAATTAGTACGTTAGCTATACTTGTCGTCCATGTCCATGGAGCGAGCTGCATTGCATATGCAGGTAACAATTCTACATGCATACCGCGAGCGATCACACTCAGCCCGTGCTACTGAAAGAGAGGCCGCCTTCTTCCGCAAAAAACAAGCAAGAAAATATGGAAGCAGTTGGGGCCACTTTACTCTACTACATCCTTGGATCTTGCAACTCCTCCACCTTTGATGTCCCATAACAATGGCGCTTATTTGCTAAAAAAACAATGGCGCTTCAAGTACCTGGAATTAATTAATGCACGGATGTTATTCTCAATTTTTTTTTTTGCGAAAGATGTTATTCCTATTGTCTTATTGACCTGTTCATCTCACACGACGCGCATGCAGCGCTCATTGTTACCCTCTCTGATCACTTTGGGGTTGTTTGGAACCTAATTTATTAGATCCATATACATAAATGGCTGGTGACTCATGGAAATCATTGTTGTTGATGTGATCAGGCTATCAAAACACATTCTCGGACATACTATCCAAACATCATATTCTGTAACCCCAAATCTAACTAACTAACAACCTATAACCTATTTTTCTAAAACTCCTCATAAAACTTGTTTTAGGAAAACTGATCTGTAATTTTGTGATCCAAACAACCACTTTGTTTCTTTGTACAATTAGCAGCTAGCCTGGGTTATGGGAGGCGGGGGGATTGCTGCTGAACTTGGGGATGCAATGCAAGGAGGACGAGGAGCAATATTATATATAATAGAGCAAGCGATAATATAATGCCATGAGGACGGACGGATGCGTGGATCCAGAGCTAGACAACAAATTAAAAGTCGTTTTCGATGGTGATCTAACGGCCAAAGTCATCAACTGAAATGAACTCTATTTTTTTGGTGTCTGTTAAATAGCATCACTCTATCTATTAAGAAAAATACAAAAAAAATGTCCATCCTTGTTGAGAGAAAATCATGAAAGGAGACAAATAACAAATCAAAATGACAAAGACCGTAACACATTATTGTACCCACACCCCTATATATATTTTCACAGAATATGTCAATGGTAATTAATTTACACGTAAGATCTAAACAAAAAAATAGCAAATATAAGTTCTAAGAAAATTAATTTAGGAAAAAAAATCATGTGATTTGCACCACATATCATGGCCCCAACTATATACAACAAGAAATTGCAAACCAATGATTAACGAGGCCATGCATGCTGATGTCCGGCGGCCCTGCACTATGCTCCTTCTTCCCCTGCCGCCGTTGCCGGCTCGAGGAGAGAGTTCCGGCATGTCGGGCAAGAAGGTTTCGTGGCCAGCCACATATCGATGCACTCGACATGGAATCCATGGTGGCACCCCCGGTAGCACCCGCACCTTGTCGCCGTCGTCGAACTCACCGAGACAGATGGCGCATTCACTCGCCGACACGCCGGCGGCCTCGACACGGGCCTGATACACCACCACCGGTATCCTTCTCAGCTCCCTCTTCTTCAGCCCGCCGGCGTCAGTGGCCGAAGAAGAAGCCATGGCGACCGCGGCGGCGTGTGGTGCGGCCACGGTGATGAGGGTGCGGCGGCCGCCGCATTGGAGGCGGAGATAGTCGATGAGGGAGTTGAGGCCGATGGCGCAGGCGAGGACGCAGAGCATCGCGGCGAGGATGACGACCATGTCGCCGTCGAAGCTGGCGTCGCTCCCGCCGCCGCGGACGCTGGCGTGATGAGGAGCGGCGCCGAGGACGCATCGGCGGCGGTGGCGGCGGGGCTGTCTCTGAGCATGCGCATGGTGACAGACGGCGCGGGCGATTCAGTGGAATGCTAGAACATTTTGCTGCCGCACGTGTCAATGTCGTAGTTCTCGCTAAGAGAGCCGCTCTGCACCACCTGAGGTTGCATGGATATCATTTGGATCGTTTCTGTGAGGAAGAAGAGAGCAGGATCGGAGGATATATATGTCTCTAAGTTTTTGTTTGTTTGCCCTGAGGAACCGACTGAGAGGGTGTTTGGATTCCTTTTAGCTCCGTGACTAAAATTAGTAGACTAAAAGTTTTTAGTCACCACCATGTTTGGAAGTGAGACTAATTTTAGTCACTATAAAGTACAAATCAAATTTTACTTTCTCCCTCTCCCTCTCTCCCTTTCCCGCGCTGCGCTGCTGCCTGGTTGCTGCGCTGAACCTGGTTGCTGCGCTGCGTTGCTGCCTGGCAGGAAGCCCTCCCTTTTAGCTGGTTGCCGGCTAAACTAATTTTAGTCACCCTTTAGTCATCCCTGTTTAGAACTTTAGGGACTAAAATTAGTCAGACTAGTTTTAGTCACCCCCATCCAAACACCCATGAGGCGTATACGTGTGCCACCAGGCACAGGATGGAGCCGTGTGTCGTCTTTGCTTATTGGGTCCACATCACTACATATGTCGCGGTGTTCCTTGCATCGCATGCAGCTAGCTGTGGAGCAGTGGAGGTGAGGCCTGCAACATATCGCAAAACAAATGTAATAGCGTGTAATTAAGCAAAATGTTAAGTTAGTGTGGCCGAAACTGTAACACCCTAAAATTCATCACAACTAAATTGTAGCAACCCTCTGAATTTTTCTAGGATTTATTAAGGCTTAAATAAATTTTCTAAGATTTAATTGGAATTTCTAGCCTTTTTATCAATTTAAATATCACATTAAATAATTATTTTAGTCAAAATAAGTTTTTGTTGCATTCATGCTGTTGCATATATTTTTGGTTGCTAGTAAATCAAGTTGGAATTTAAATTCTGTTTAAATTCGAATTTAATTTGCTTTTGTTTGAGTTTTAGAAAAGTTAAATAGGCTGAGTTCGTTTTTGCCCCTCCAACTCTTGGCCCGGTCCAAGTTTGCCCCCTCTATTTCTTTTCTTTTTCCCCGGCCCGATTCCTTTTTCCTCGGCCTGCTTCTCCACTTTCGGCATCTCCTCTCTCTCTCGTCGACAGGTGGGACCCACCTGTCGGGTCCGTCTTCTCCGAAGAGGACTCTGCCCCGAGTCCGTCTTGGCCGCGCCGCCGTGTCCAACCCGGGCACGCACGCCAAGGCGTGGCCGAGCCCCCGCTCCGCACCTATAAAACTGCCGCCGCCCTTGAGCTTCCCCTCCAGACCAACCGCGAGCCGCAACCCTAGCCGCTCGAGCGCCGCCATTGCCGAGCTCCGCGCCGCCATCGCCGATTCGCGCCGTCGCCGCCGCTCCGTCGACCAGAACGACTCCAGGAGGTTCGCCTCGATAACCCGAAACTCCCCATCATGATCTTGCCCCGAATTTGGCCGCGCTCCGCGCTAATTGTGCTCGTCGTCGAACTCACAGAGTCGCCGTCCGCCGTCGCTCGTCGCCGGCCACCGTCGTAGCCCCAAGCTCGTCGTGAGCTAGCTTGGTGAGTTCGCCATGTTCTCCTCTTGCTTCCCGTCTAAGTCTCGTCGCAAACCATGCACCGTAGCCCTAGATCGACCCAAGTCCGGCGATGCGCCGCCGCGGACATCGCAGCGCCGCCGCGTTCGTCGTCGCCGGCATCACCCCCGCTGCTCGATCTATTTAGGACCGTCCGATTTAGATCCAACGGTCCACGTTAGCCCGAGCACCCGAGTCAAACCTGCCGAATACCGGTCAGCGCTGCAACTTTGCAAAAGAGCCCTTGAAGTTTTTGGAAATCAACCCGCGGTCCAGCTTAGTTCAAAAATATTTCAATTTAGGTCATGTTTTCTTTCGTTTTAGCCCCTACAAGTTTTAAAATAGCACCCGCAGTCCAGCCCCTATTATTTTATGGTTTAGCCCTCGTAGTTTTATACAAAATTATGTTTTAGCCACTGGTTTTTCGCAGTTAAGCCCCTGGAACTTTTAAAACTTTGCCAGCAACTTCCTGAACCTTAGAAAAGCCATATCTTTTGCGTTTTAACTTCGATTTTAGTGATTCTCGCGCTCACGCATTCGTTGTAACGCGTAGATTAGTTTCGTGCTGTTGTTTTGATCTGTTGGGATTGTTTGGTATACTGTTTCTTATTTGTTGTATTGTTTCTGAGCTGTTGGCTTTGGTAAGAGACAGACCTCATTAGGGAGGGTTATGCTTTGCTTCTGAACCGGAAACCTTAGCGGGTTACTATTTACTAAGGAATCTTTGTAAAGGCCTCGTAATGTCCCTATGCGGTCACACCTCGGTAGTGTGATTTAAAAGGATTGGCCCCCTCGGCATGGTTGGGTTTAAAGTTCTTTTGAACTTTTACGCGGCTTATGGTGAAAGTGTACAACCTCTGCAGAGTGTAAAACTGTTATAACAGCCGTGCTCACGGTCAAGAGCGGCCTGGACCCTTACATGATAATCATACCTGAACATGATCTAAATCGTGGTTATATGAATATGTTGGGAATATGACATTCATTAATTTGTGGGTGGTATATACCTTTTATCAATTTAAATATCACATTAAATAATTATTTTAGTCAAAATAAGTTTTTGTTGCATTCATGCTGTTGCATATATTTTTGGTTGCTAGTAAATCAAGTTGGAATTTAAATTCTGTTTAAATTCAAATTTGATTTGCTTTTGTTTGAGTTCTAGAAAAGTTAAATAGTTCCCCTGATGCAACTCCGAGCGCCCACCGCCCCTTCACTCTGGTCTTCGCCTCGCTGCCGTAGGTGGCAGATGTTGCAGGTACTTGGGTGAAAACCCTCCTCGATCTTTGATCTGCCGGTAACGATGGTGCTGTTGCATCGTTTTCCTTGATTTGTTGAGTACGTCATGTGCTCATGCTTGTTTTCTTTCTTTCTTTTATTGCATCAACTACACCCGGAATGCTGCTCAGATTGGGAGAATTTTGAGGATTTCACTACTGATTTTGAGGAGTTCTAGGCGAGTCTCCCCCGGTCAATGCCTGTAGAGTTGGAGTCACTTTTGCTTCGTTAGATGAACGTTTATTTAACTCTCCCACTATGACATTTGAGTCAACTCTGATATTGTAATAAATGCACTATAATACTCTTTCGTTATGCATGGTTATGGATATTCACTTGTGACGTCTACCATATGTGTGTAAACTGATCCTGGCGCACATATGAGATGCACCTGGTTTTGCCTTTAAAACCGGGTGTGACAGAAACAGCACTGACTAGTGACTACTCTATAGTGTCGCTAGATGTACACGCCTGTGTCTGTGTACGTACGTATTACTTGCCCATGCATATATGGAGCAGCGAGCAGTTGTTAGAATTGTGTTAAATTGGTGCAAAAATTGGTTGAGACTTTTGCAATTAGTGGTTACAGATGGGTATATATGTACTTGATATTATGTAGGGTTGGCAACCATCAGAGCGCACCTCCACTAGCACTCCTTTATACCGTGAAAGTGTCTTTATCTTCTTAGTGGTTAGAGAGCTTGGGTAGCATCCTGTAGATCTCGGAGCGAATTTACGGGGCTCATTTTAAAGAAAATCTCCTCACCGACAAAGTTACACATGTAGGCATAGAAAGCGACGAGAACGTGTCATAGAATTGATGAATTTATGAATCATCCGAATGTCACACCCGGATTTACACAAAACCCGAATGCGGCCATATGTGAGCCCAGGAAGTCCACAGTCACATATAGCGAACAAATATGGTAAAAATCAGAGTACAATGCTTAATTCTCATCATAAAGTAGCGATTACCTCAGAGTTTTGCATAAATGAAATACATGGACAGCGGAAGACTAATACAACTCTCTAGCGAAGCCGCAATCCCACAGGGACTCTGACTGGGAGAACGCGAGCTAAGAAGTACGGCAAATCCTCCGGAAACTCCACAGCATAATCAGCCTGACTCCAATTTGTTACCCGTCCGGGATTTTGCCCAAAAATAATTATAATAACAAGTGTAGGTAACAGGATTACTTAGCAAGTATAGCACGGGGGATGAGGCAAAGAAGGCTTGACACTGGCTTAACTGCATTAGCACTTTTAGTTGGTTCGTTTTAATCATAATTACTACTTTAGATGAATCCCAGTTGTATCCCAAATTAGTTAAAGTAAGTCAACATTTAGTTGAAATAAATATCATCTTCTAATCATAAAAGGATCCAGGCCGCTTGTGACCCTGAGCCGGGCTATCATGATAGATCGTACACTCTGCAGAGGTTTCGCCCTTTTCCCACCAGTCGCGTAAAAGTTCAGAAGAACTTTGCACCCAACCACGCACATCAACACTTCCGAGGTGTGACTGCATAGGGACGCTACGAGGCTTTCACAAGACACCCTAACAAGACAGTAGCCGCTGGAGTACTACAAGGTGGTGAGAACCTAGGCACCGAGATTGACTGACCCTCAGGGCGCAACGTGAGGGGGTCAATGGCATCCACGCACCGGTAAATCATGCCAACAACAAAGTAAATGGTGCAAAGTGCGGAGCTCCCGCACTCACGGGGGCTCCCAACACGGGACTGGGTCTAACGGGACCTAGCCGACGGGGCTACCGTCCTCGGTGGAATCCGAAAACACCTCGCGCCTTGCCTCCTACAACGCCGTAGGCCACTCGGTAACCACTGCCAAGCTAGAGACGTACAAGCTACTCAACCAAGACCAGAGCCATTATAGTTCCGGCGGCGGCGACAGGCTCCCAGGTTGCCGCTTTTACGAACCAGTCCTTAGGGAGAGACACTGGGGCCAGGCAAAACACACAAGCCCCAGCTCCCTGATCCAAGTTGCTAAAAAGCAAGTTTTAACATTAAGGTTGAAGTGGACCATTAATACAGGTTTAACAGTTAAGCAAAGGTGACAGTAGTTGCGCCTAGCAAAATACTACCCATATGCAAAAACCCATAGGAGTACAAGGACAGGGAAAGTAAATGCTAGGTACAACCTTAAAGGTAAACAGAGATGTGTATAAGAGACAGGTATTATTCAGAAACATGCATGGTACAATTACTATCAACTATATTGT
>OAMR01000710.1:428915-455265 GCA_900205405.1 Echinochloa crus-galli
TTATTTAGCTCACCCTGCATGAAACAATTTTAATTAATATGCTAGTCATCGATCAGTATATGCACGCATGTATACATATATATAAATAAATAAATGAATTAACACGGTAATAAGTACCTGGAGCAGTCGGTGGAGGTGCTGATGGTGTAGGGGATGCTGACGCCGCACTTGGAGGGGATGCTGGCGGCGTTGCCGGCGTTGAGGCCGGAGATGGACCTGGCGGCGTTCTTGAGGCAGTTGCAGGCGGTGCGCCTGTCGGCGGTGGTGCTGGCCTGGGAGTTGAGGCTCCTGACGCCGCTGCAGCAGCTGGACGAGGGGGCCGACCCCTGCCCGCGGGCGTAGGGGAGGCAAGGGCTGATGGCGGAGCTCACCTGACCGCACGAGATTGCGGCCTCGGAGGCAGCTGCGGCCAGGAGCACCGCCGCAACCACGGCGAGCACCACAACCTGAGCGCGAGCCATCTTTCTAGTAGCTAGCTGTGTACGTGTGGAGATCAAGCTAGCTAGCTAGCAGGGAATGAAAGAGTATGGTGGTGAGTGCAAGGCCGGTGTGTGCTCGATCAGCTCGCTGGTGAGGAGGGAGTGCAAGGGAATGTCGGTCCTTAAATAGACGATCGATCGAGTAGCTATAGCTTGGTGTCGGGTCGTGTCGTGTGCTAGTTGCTGAGTGATGATACGATGCCGCCTACACTGTTACATGCATGATCATCGAGTGGCCGGCCGGCCATGGCAGCAGTGTCGAGTCGTCGGTGGATCCATGGCCATGGTCGCGATCGGACGGGAGTTAAGAGCTCGGCAGGTGTTAGTTGGAAGTTGGGGCAGATCCCACGATCATATCATGAGCAGCAGCAGGCCGGGTGAATTGAAACGCGGCAGCAGCTAGCCGCCTAACACGACGACCAAGTATGCAGTTGGAGGCCGCATTAATTCATTCAGTGTCAATGGCAGTTTGGAGTTAGATGTGAGTGATTATCACACAATTAAACATCCATCTATCCGTCCATCGACGGAATTGATCGAACGAACGAACCTTCCAGTAGTCTTCCCGCGACCAGAAACAAAGACACGTATACATGCGCAGGAGGTTGGGCGTTGGTAAAGCAGTAATGAACGAATTTGGCTGTGTTTAGTTGTAAAAAGTGAAGAGAAAGTTTGGTGAAAATGTCACATCGGACACTGTAGCACTTGTCGTTTGTTTGTGGTAAACATTGTCCTACCATGGCCTAACTAGGCTCAAAAGATTCGTCTCGTCGTGTACATCAAAACCATGTAATTAATTTTTTTATTTATTCACGTTTAGTGTTCCATGCACGAGGAGAGAGATTTGATGTGATAGGTGGATAGTAAAGTTTGGAGAGAGAATTTTGAGAATTTTAGTGATGTGACGTGGAACTAAACACACCCTTTGTCCGGCAGACAGGGGTACCGGCCCCATTTCCATCGATCTGATGCACACATGCAAGCAAAGCACCGACGACGGTTGCCGAAACTCGTCTTTCCGACGGTTCAGACATCTGTGTATTTATGTGCGATAGGAACAGGGATATATCAGCAAATTAAGAACCGTCCTCGTCTGCCATGGACACAATTCCAAACTACTCTACACAGGATGCGGTATGGTCTCAATATAATTCATTTAGCACAGATCGATGCATATGGTAACATATATATGCTTATATATGCAACACAGAGCGCGTATACGTAGACATCTGTGTACGTTGCATGTGAATGTTAACGCAATTTAGCCTATCCAGTACTCGATCCGTATTGTTTGGAAGATGTTATAAAGTACGTAGCTAGTACGTAGTTGGAGCTGCCATCTATCTAGGCGGCTATCTACTACCTCAGCTCGTATACATGTAACATGTACAACAAAAAAGAAATCGGACTCTGACGTACACTACAGCACTAGTACGTACGTGCTGCAAACGTCGTACTATATCTATATGTGCTTGCGTGGTCCATGCATGTGGCACCGCATGCAGGAGCAATGCATCAGCTAAAGCTAAATTAATTCTATCCGGCCTCGCGGCTACCAGCAGAGACGCCAGCTCATCATCAGCATCGATCTTGTCCGTTGCCTAGCTACATGCATGCATGTACCTCCTCCTAGTTTTGTACGTGTACGCGTCAGATAAACAGAGTTTCAGATATATATACACCCCTGCATATATAACGTCGGCTCTAGGTGGCCGTGGATCATCGGTGGTGGCCCCCGCTCGTTTTATTTGGTCAGCTCCCCAATATATATCGTAGAGTAAAATGGATGCGCGGTCTCTAAATTTGTATCGATGTATCACCTAGTTCCATAAATGCATTTTTATATTACTCAAATTGTTCTGATGTGTCACATGGATCCCTAAATACTTAAAATGTATTTTTATATCCTCAAACATGCATGTACAACGATGTCATTCAGATCCATAAACTCCTAAAAATAGATCATCACGAGTCTAAACACACGAGAAGATGCGGACTCCACGCTGTGTTAGGACACGTTTAGGGACTTGAAAAATGATTTTTGAAAGATTGAGGGCCTAGATGGATCCAAAATGCATTTTGAGAGATTAAAAATCTAAATAAGACTGCACGATAAATTTAGAGCCGCTCATGTATTCTAATCCAAATTTAATAAAGGTGCATACATATGCAGCTGAATTATATACAACCAGTCATACTAGTTAATGGCTATGAGCGTTATCTTATTTTTTTTCCTTAACAAACAGAGTACAAACGGATACGCTCACACCCAGCGTATCGGTGGATGATACATTTATAGATCTGAGCAGAAACAGGTAGGATGTTAACGAACACGGACACAACATGTATCACTGAAAAAATGTACATACAAAATGTACAGCATAAAGTTTTGTTATCGATGAGGGTACAATTAACCAGCTTCACTAACTATTCAACTATTGCTTAGTTCTCGCCATGACTCTTTTTATGTCACCCACGAGATAGTTGGGAAGTGATTATTGGGTTATGATTTGTACCCATTAGCTCTCTCTTATCTTTTTCCTTTTGTCTAGGCTTCCACAATGCGGGTCCGGTAGTTTGTCGAGCCGTCGAGGCATGGATGGATACCGCTGTAACAGGCTTTGGGCCGTGCTAGAGGTCACATCTAACAGAGAAGCTGGCAAAGCCGAGGTCGAGGCCCAAACTTCGGATGTTCAGCCCATTCGTAGCCATACAGCCAGCATAACAGAGTACCAGAATCCTCTCAAAAGAAAGAAAAAAAACAGA
The DNA here is from genome assembly GCA_900205405.1 of Echinochloa crus-galli. Taxonomy (NCBI): domain Eukaryota; kingdom Viridiplantae; phylum Streptophyta; class Magnoliopsida; order Poales; family Poaceae; genus Echinochloa; species Echinochloa crus-galli. The sequence continues at coordinate 432,161 of OAMR01000710.1, forward strand.
GTAACAGAAGACTTGCTGTGTACACAACACAATAATATATTTTGCGTAATTTTCAACCAAGTTCGCATTCTTTTGTTTTTCAGAAACCGGCCTAATGCATACGAGTTGTTGTCTCAACCTGAAACAGAACAGCATGCTGTGACATGCAGATGACCACTTGTCAGCGGCAGATTGTCGTGGGAGAGGACCACTTGCTGGCTTGCGGTTCTGATAGAGCGTGGATTGAAAAACATGGCACATATGTATAAATATTATATTGACACAAAATAAAGTTTATTCATTCGTCCAGAGACCTATAACAAAGCAGCATGCATGGAATGGTACACGAAAACAGAGGCCTAATTAAGAAAACCATGAACAAGGGTAAAGGGTTGATGATCACTGGATGCATGCATGGTCTCCTCTCCCTCTCGCACAGATACACAGAACAGATCTGCTAAAACGAGGTGATACTACATGAGCAACAACGGAGTACGGGTATATAGTTGCTGCTAGCTGATCGATTGGCGATGGCCAACATCCAACAAGCTATGCACAGCAGCTTCCACACCTTCATTCGTCTTATCAGTTGATCCTGCATATATATATATACACACACATACAGGGTAATTAATTAATCATCAAGACATGCGCATTATATATTGATGCCATATATGCGCTGCATGCTGCTGCTGCTGTACGAATAGTACCTGGAGCAGTCGACGTTGGGGCTGATGGGGACGCCGATGTTGACGCCGCACTTGCTGGGGATGCTGGCGGCGTTGCCCATGCTGCCGCCGCCCAGCCTGCCCGTCATGCTCTTCAGGCAGCTGCACGCCGCCTGGCGGTCCGCCGTCGACGACGCCCTGCTGCTCAGCGACCTCACGCCGCTGCAGCACGCCGCCGACGGGTTCGCCGTGTTGCCCATCGCGTACCCCAGGCACGGCGCCACCGCCGACGTCACCTCGCCGCAGCTCACCGCCGCCGACGCGCTCTCGGCCGCCACCAGCGCAGCCAGCACGGCGACCACCGCGACAACGGCGAAGCGAGGACCCATTGCTTTGCTTGCACACACACTGTTGATCAAGTGTAAAGAGAATCTAGCTAGTGAGCTTGCTGTTGGATTGTTGAGCTTGTGATGGATGGTGGCAATATGGGTTTGCTTGGGAGGGTATAAATAGGAGGTGGATTTGCATTATTGTAATGGTACTAATGAACGTGTACTGCATCCATGTGCGTGTAATAGCTAGCTAGCTGATCAGTCGTCTCTGAGTGCAGTGACTGCAGGTGCAAAGGTGGTTGATGAGGCAGCACCAACCAGCGCTGTAAGGACCGTCGTACGGTACAACGAGGTGAATGCAGGCACATGATCGTGCTTCAATTCGTTTGGGTCTGTTTGTCACAGCTCCAACTCCAGAAAATCTGTGGAGTTCTTGGAGTTTGGTATGAGGTGCTCCAGAAAATCCTGGAGTTGAAGCTGGGATTACATAGAGAGTATTTAGATAAATCATTTTGTTTATAGATTATACTAAATACTAATATTTAAAGTATATTAATTTAGCGTAGAAAGTGTAAATCTGGACCGGAGTTTGAAGCTGGAGCTATGCCAAACATGCCCTTAGTATAGACCTTCAATATATGCATGATTGCGCATATACATGACACTACATGGGTATTGATCTGTGTGCTGCACACCTGACACTGCATACATATGCATGTCTGACTGAATGCACGTACAGTTCGTATCGTAGGATCCACGATCCACGGTAACTTTTACGGTCACAATACGACTACCCGTATATATGACTTACATGCATGGGCCGGGCCTGCCTGTACGGACGCGCCATACTGTGTTCTGTACATCATCTATCATCGTTTAATTAATAACTTGTTATATACGCACATGTACATGCTCGCTCTCACTAAACACGTACTCTCGTATACGTACTTGGAGTGTTTAGAACAACACGTACATTACTGGTCTCTGATGAACGTGCCAATGCAATTAACTGCCTTCATTTTTTGCCGATCGTATATATACTCGTGTACTGGAGTAGCCAGAATTGCAATAATTGTTGATAATAAAGCAGATATATTGAGCAAAAGCAACCAATTAAGTTTGCCTTTGTATTAGCCTTTTGCATTGAATAGGTAACATGCTCGCATATTGATGATGGCTGATAAAGTTTGGTAAGGTGCCAGACATAGACCAACCGCAATCAAAACAAATGCAACAAGGAACCACACTTGTGTGGTGGTAGATGCGTGAAGGAGAACAATGCCAAACCAGAAAGTATCCTGCAATTTTTTTATTTTTGCCATGTCATATAGACACAAGTAAATATATATAGAAACTATATTTTCAATGGATGTATTTTCAAAACAAATTTTCATCCAATCAAACCTCTTCTTACTCCTCTCTCCATGTTCCCTCTTCTTCTTTCTCTTGGTTTCAAGTAGAGCGTGGTTCCTTTCATGAGAAGCAGTTTCTTTTTCATTTTTTTCCTCTCTTAGCTGTCTTGCCACCTTAATTTTTTACTTACATTGCAGCACTAATTACAAAAACTAGCTGTCTCACACTACATGCTTTAAATCGTCCATGTTTACACATGGGCAGGGTGATTTAAGCATCTTTATATGCAACCATTTTACATTTCAAATCTAGAGGTGACATCTCAAAGGTTTACATCTAAACGATTTTGGTGGCACAAGAATATTATATATAAAAACAGAAAAGAAGACGCATCATTTCTGGTCATTAAAACTTTCTGCGGAATTTCCGTGTACAGAATTGGGCCCAAAGTTTAGACAATTAGATCCAGTGTCTCATCATATAGCAAGCTTTTAGGGACGAAGAAAATATTATGCATTTATGCCAGAGGCCTCAGTTGGGTTGTTGCCCATGGAGTAGTGGGCTGTTCGTTACTCCATGAGACCATGACGAGTCGTGGACTTCGGAGTTTGGTTTTGTGTTGTTTTTCACTTTCTTCGGAAATTGGGCCGAATTAGTTTTCTCGGCCCAAAACTAATTCTGAGAGCTTCTCCGATCGAGCACGCAGATGGGAGGAATGAATACGTTGATGTACATAATCATGTAGACATGTAGTTGCATGATTGATACGTGTTTGAAGTACATATACATGCTTGGTAATTAATATGTTATAGGGTCCCTTAATTAAGTTTACTCTCTGATCGACTCCTGGTGAGAGGAGGCGTTGTTGAGTAAACTAATTAACCCGGCCTCATGCATACACAAACATAAATTGCAACCGCAACCACAACGCAGCTATAGGATCTGCAATAGTAACACGCTACTAGCTCCAGAAGCAGCACAAGAATCTTGTAGTAGAGTAGCTTCATTCACGGCACAAGTACAAGTAGTATTCGATCCATGCATCTTTAATTATTGTTCCTGATCGATGTTCCTTATACGTCTCGATCTTACTGCACTCTGCGTGCACAAAAATGTCAAAGGAAGACAAATCGGTCGTCAAATGGTGGATGACATATGCTACCAAATTTTTGCTAAGATTGCTGTACGTAATGCAGGTATATATATATGCAATGAGTAATTAAACACTAGCTTACTTGTTGCAGTCGGTGGATCGAACGATGGGGTATGGGACGTCGACGCCGCACTTGCTGGGGATGCCGGCGACGATGTCGGGCTTGAGCGCGGGCATGGCGGCGGTGATCTGCTTGAGGCACTTGCAGGTGGCCTGGCGGTCGGCGGTGGTGGCGGCGGCGGCGTTGAGGTCTCTGATGCCGGAGCAGCAGGCCTCGGAGGGGGCGCTGCCCCTGCCCATGGCGTAGCTGATGCAGGGGGTCACGTAACCCGCCACCTGACCGCAACTCACCGCGCTCACCACCGCCGGCATCATCACGACGACGAGCACCACCATCACCACGGCGGCGACCTGCTGCTGCTGACGTGCAGGGCGAGCCATTTCTAGCTAGTAGATCGACTGACTGCTAGATCGAGTTCGTGGGTTGCAGCGAGCGAGTGATCAATCTGAGTTGTCAGATCAGGGTTTATATAGGGAGGGAGGGAGGGAGCTAGAGAGGCCGGGCAAGAGGTAGGCTGCCTTTTTCCATTTCTTTTCCTTCAATTTCGATGGGAACGAAGTAACCTATGCCGATGTTCAGAGAGCGTTTCATAACTTTGTTTGAATTATAGTTGGTGTGCCGATGGCCCAGCAGTGTTTAATTAAATTTTCCTCCTTTACAGTTTCCAGAAGAAAAGAGGCAGGAGCTCTGCCATGGATTCAGGATGGACCGAGCTGGCGTACGTTTCAGTTTTGTGCGAGAGTTTGGTGATCGAAATTATATTTTCCCTTCATTTACACGATTCATCCAACAAATACACTAGCTGCCAATGCTGGTGCCGCGGCACATGCACGTCCATGTCGTCCGCAACGGCAAGAATGCCATTGTTAGCAAAATCCAGCTGCCGAATGCTTTCCTTTATTTGTTTGTATTTCATAGATCCGAGTTGGTGCCTTCTTGGATCCAATTTCATTCATACCTCCACACCACACCTGACGACGCCTGTGACTGTACGTAACCATATGGAAGACATACAAAACCTGCAGGCTTAAATTCTTGGTACCAGCTGAACACGCACGCATCTTCATCAATGTGATCCTGCCAAACACCGAGAAGGTACCATCACTGGCTGATGCTGATGGCTCATCAGTTCATCACATGCAGCACGCCAGCACCAGACTCTGCATGCGAGAGATCATCAGCAGATCAGCTACACTAGTCTGTCTCCTGTATGTAGTACTCTACACCTACCCACCACAGTTCATCAGGGCATTCGTGGTTCAGAGAAATTCAGCACATCAGCTGCACTGGTCTGCATGCGTTGCGTTTAAAATACAGTGAAAAAAAAACATGCAGGTTATTGCAATACGAACACAACTCTTTCTATAACAGTTCTCTAGCTGAACAGATCATCAGATGAGCTCCATGGCCATTACTCTTTGACAAGTAACAGACTTTTCAGCACGATTGAAACGAAATTTACATTTGACCTATTCTAGTCAAGAAACTTTACTCCCAACGCGGACAGGTTTTGTTTCTACAGGCTGCACACTGCAGAGAAGAATCCGGCTAGTGTAGGACTTGTGTCTAAGCTTTGGGCAATCTGTTGTAGCCTAGGTTTTTTATGGACAAAACAACTAGTACTTACCATTGTCTTATAAAACAGTACTCTGAGACCGAGTAAGCTTTAGGTCTTCCGTCAATTGTTGGAGTAGAAACATCTATCACCAATTAGTAGAGCTGCTAGCAATTTTTCATGTGCCATCACACACAGTTATGCCCTCCAGAGGACTGGAAACACAAATGGCCTGCAAAATATGATCAGGCTGCTCTGAATATGTACAGCTTACCAAAATATTAGGATATGCAACAAAGTTAAATAAGAAATAGTGAATTAACACCATGGAGCTACATACTTACCAGCAACAAAACCCAAGAGGCTCCTGCAATTGAGTCTGATCACTGCACTGCAGTTTGTGATAGTTATATGGCTAGCTATCTTACATGAACTTGACTCCATGAAGCATGCTTTGAAACATTGCGTCCTATCACCTTGGTTCTCAGATGATCAACATCATCCCATCGCTCTGCTTCTGCATAAACATTTGATACTGTGGTAGCACCCCCATCATCAGTTGGCATCAACTGATGCAGTTCGTGGAAAGCTTTGTTGGCAAGGTCAAACTGCCCGTGCACTCTGCATGCAGCCATAACCATCTTCCACAGCACGGAGTTTGCCTTGATCGGCATATCCTTGATCATTTGATAAGCTTCATGCACTTCACCGTGGCGACAGAGCATATCAATCATACAGCCAAAATGCTTCACACTGGGCGCGATTTTGTAGTCTTCAGTCATGATGTTAAAGTATGCTCTCCCCTCCTTCACTAGGCCCCTGTGGCTGCAAGCAGACAAGACACCCAGAAATGTGATATGATCTGGCTCGATGTTCATAGAGTCAAACAGCTCCAGTGCATCAAGCGATTGCCCATGGACCGACAACCCAACAATCATCGCATTCCAGCATGTAACATCCCTGATTGACATGCTGTCAAAGACCTGTCTGGCAAGCTCTAACCTACCACATTTGGAATACATATCAACCAGTGCATTGCCAACATAACCATCAGCTGCAATACCCTTGCTTGCAAGGTAATCGTGGATTTTCCTCCCCAGCTCTAGCTCTCCCAACTCTGCACAAGCCCCAAGCGTTGACACAAGCGTAAGCTCTGTTGGTTCCATGCTATTTCCCTGCATCTCTTGAAAAACATCTAGTGCTCGTTCATACATCCCAAGCTTTGCATAGCCACCAATCATGGAGTTCCAGGACACAGCGTCCCTCTCGGGCATCTCCCTGAACATCCTTGCTGCCTCACCCATATCCCCAAGCCTCACATTTCGCATGATCTCCATGTTCCACCAAGATATGTTCTTTGCTGGAGTCGTCCAAGAGACACACTCTGCACTCTCCAAGTCCCCAGCGACAACATGAGCCGCGGCAAGCGCATTCCAAGAGACGGCATTCTTCACTGGCATTTCATCAAACACCTTCCTTGCGTCCCCGAGACGGCCGAATTTACCATACATGGACACCAGGGCGTTCTGCACGTACCGATCCTGACTGCATCCCAACTTGAGTGCGCGGCAATGCAGCTCGGCGCCCTTGGCAGCAAACACCGCAGCGGCTCTGGCGCGGGAGCTGAGCTTGAAAGCGCGCGCGCAGGACTTTAGGAGAGCGGGGAAGGCGGGGAGCGGGGTAAGGAGGGAGAGGGAGGAAACGTGGTTGAAGAGGACGAGCGAGCAGGACGGGACGGGAGAGGTGGAGAACGCGGCGATGACAGGGCAGAAGAGGGACGGGGTGAGGACGTTGGGAGGGGCGGCGAGGAGGAGGGACAGGGACGAACGGGAGGCGGCCGAGAGGTGAGAGAGGAGAGCGGGAAGGAACGTGGGGGTGGAGGAGGGGGCCGAGCTTGGCGAGGAGCGCGTGAAGCTGTTCGCCGGCGGCGGCCCTCCGGCGGGGGAGGCCGCGAAGGAGGCGAAGGACGGCGGCCGGAGTGTACGAGTCGGCAGGCGCCGACGATTGCATGGGCTTTGCCGTTTGCGCTGCTCGTGGGCCGATGGGCCGTAGGTCCACTATAGATGGGCGTGCGTAAAGGGCGGCTGGGCTTTGTTGGTCTACTGGCCCCCGTAATACAGAGAGGTCAAACTCTCCCTTCATGAACAGGCTCTGATGACCATCAGAGTTTGTGGTCAAACTCTATCCCGAGCAAGCTGCTTTGACGTCTTCTTCCATGTGTCAGAGCAACATCCCTAGCGTGGTCAAAACCCAACGCTGCAAGAGGCAGTCCATGCCAATGCGATGCATGTATAGCCGCCGAATTGATGCAGGAAAAAAAAGAGAAGGCAGAAAAGGAAAATGGTCGTCTTCCTCCCGCGCAGAGACTCCGATTGAGCGCAAGAAGACAGAAAAGTCGCGCGCAGGCATCCCGGCGTCGTCAGTTCTTCTTCTCTGCGCAGACATAGCAAGAGAAGAGGAGACAACAAACAGGGGAAGAGATCGAGAACAGAAGCTGAGAGACAAAAAAAAACTGACTTTTTCTCACGATTAAAATCCCCCGCTCGCTCCCCAATCCTGCACCCTCCCTATTCCCTCCCCTTCGCCAGTGACCCCGCTCGCCCGCACCGATCGCCTCCGCACACCCTCCCAGGTAAGCTCCTTGATCTGTCGTTGTTCTCGGCATCGCCTGCTCTACTGGTTGGTTGCTTGCCGCCGCAGGGGAAGAGGTTCTCCTGCTCGTGCGGGGGCTTCGGGCTCCGGTGCCCATGGTGGACATCGACGAGTGCTCGCCGGTGCCCGAGCCCACGCCGGCATACCCGGACCCCTCCTCGATCTCCCCGGACGTTTGGCGGCGCTTCGAGAGCGCTACGCTCTCTGTGGTGCACAAGATCCAGCCCACCGCCTCCTCCGAGCACCTCCGCGCCGCCATTATCGACTACATCCAGCGCCTCTTCAAGTTCGACGCCGGGTATCAGGTACTCAGCTTACCTTCCCTGCTACGATTATTTGCGGTCTTAGTGTTCGATCTATAGCTTTTCAAAGGCTCGGGCTTTATGCATCAATAGCATGGGTGGAACACCTAGGTTTTTAATCAGTATATGCTGTGCTTTGAGCCATCGCATTCTTCAGATTATGCAATGGCTGTTTGGGTGCTTCAGGAGGAATAATTAGAGACTTAGTGCCATTGTTCATATTTTGGTCATGGAATTGAAGTTAGGATAAACATCCTAGGTGTGGATTACTGCTGCTCAGTTGGCAGTTAACATGTCTGTGATTTCATTTACCTGTATTGTACTGGCAGACTTGTGATTTTTCATTTTTCCTAACCCTAGCGATTGCCGCGAAATCAGTATATATACAACTTCTTGTTTTTGGAAATCCTTGCCGTTTACTTCTGGGAACTTGAGAGATGTAAAGTATTTATTGGTATGAATACAAATGTATAATCATCTCGATGTACTTTTGGGGTTGCGCACTTGACCCTCCACGTGATTTGGCGGGGAGGTTTAACGGTAGCGTGACTTGGCGGTTGACATGTGTCAGGGTGCCGCTTTAAAATTTAAATATAGAGAAATTGTTGATCGTGGATTGGAGGACTGGGCATACTGTTTATCTAGTGACATGGTCCTTCATACATTGCTCATGTTACTTGAGAAAAAAAACAGCTGCCTTATCTGTTATGCCCCAATCTTGTATTCAACTGGAAATGGTCTGTTGGGATCTAATTGTAGGATTGAATCATAGAATTTAAGATACTACCTATCTGATTCTATTTAAAATGCACCAAGTATTTCAATAATCATAAATTTCAATTAAATATGCGAATGAGTAAAAGGTGGAACTTTGTTATTGGAAGGGCATTTGTATGTAACTACTCATAAATGGCTACTAGGATTGGTTGAATTGGGTAGGGATCATATGTAAATTGCAGTGATGGTTCTACCAAACTTCTGCTACTATAGAAATGCGATTGTCAGATCAAATTAAGGTCATATCTAGTAGTGAATCCATCAATAAATCTAGGATTATATGATGCAAGACATTAGGTCTTGAATCAAGTCTTTGACTTGGCTGTGGTTATTGAGATTATTTTGGATTGTTCTTCATATGAGTGCAAACATGAGATCCGGCAAACACGCGTCACAATTTGAGATAAATTGGCTACAAGGCTTATAGGGATAAGTTTAATTATTTAATGAAATGAGAAAGGTGCTAAGGTGTGGATCAATGTGTTGCTTGTTTCTTTCTAATAGATGGAATTCAGATGTATACTTTTAGCTAGCACTGGCACTTCCGTACATGTGTCTAAGTGAGATATCACTATTTTACCAAGGTTTGTGCTGCTCTGGTGCTTTCTTGAGCTATATTAATGCTACATCAGAGGGATTGTACTACATACTAAACCTTTTATGCTTGTGAAACATAGGTCTTTCCATTTGGATCTGTTCCATTGAAAACATATCTTCCTGACGGAGATATTGACTTGACTGCATTCAGCCCTGCAATTTCTGATGAGAATCTAGCAAATGAAGTATGTGCTATTCTAAAATCAGAAGGGCGGAGGAAAGATTCTGAATTTGAGGTCAGGGATGTCCAGTATATCAATGCCACCGAGGTATTTTAGTTTACCATATTGCTCTTTGTTTCGAACATATATGCAATTTGAGGTCAAACATCAATATATCATCTTTGAGATTTTTCACTTCAGTGGAGGTGTTTGTTTCATATGTGCACAGCTTGTCTAGGTAGCATACTTTGAATTACCTGCAATCTATATGACATCATTCATTTCTGTACATCTTGCATATAATATCAGTGCAACATATGAATGTGCCAATATTTCTATATGTGATTGTTTTGTTTCATATATTGTTATCCGACGATAGATCTTCCCGTTGACAGATCAAGCTGGTGAAATGCTTGGTGCAGAACATTGTTGTAGATATCTCTGTTAATCAGATTGGTGGGTTATGTACACTCTGTTTTCTTGAGAAGGTAATATTCCAAAAGTTGTTTGGTTCTTTCTGTTGTCTTAAACCTCAGATCTGATCTGATAGCATAAAAGCATGTTCTTTTTAGTTCCTACTTGAGTTTGGACTTACGAGGGTTACTCCAGTGTTAAGCACATTGATAACAATTTCATTTGTAGGTTGATCAGAATTTTGGTAAAAACCATCTCTTTAAAAGAAGCATAATGTTGATTAAAGACTGGTGTTATTATGAAAGCCGCATTCTTGGTGCTCACCATGGTTTAATTTCTACCTATGCCTTGGAGACATTAGTGCTATACATTTTTCATATCTTCCACAAGTCTTTGGATGGCCCCTTAGCTGTAAGTTTTGGCATGAATTTTGTTGCTGCATGTTTATGTTTTTTTTTGTAACCTTGTTAAAGTTCTTCAAGACACATAACTTCCAGGGTGAGATGCATGTTTCTCCTTCTGCAGGTCCTTTATAGGTTTCTTGACTATTATAGCAAATTTGATTGGGATAATAAGGGAATCAGCTTGTTTGGTCCTGTTTCCTTATCTTCACTTCCTGATCTAGTTAGTAAGTGAATGAACTCTTAATTGTGCGGTATTGTGGCTATTTGTGACAGAAATTATTGGTCATTGACATGGCTTTTGTTGAATAGCCGACCCACCAGATACTCATGATGATGGTTTTCTTCCATGAGAGGAATTTCTCAAGGAATGTGTTGACGCTTTTAGTGTCCCCCCTAAACACTTTGAGAAAGATGCACAAGTATTCACTCGAAAATTTCTGAATATAGTTGATCCACTGAAGAAGAATAACAATCTTGGACGCAGTGTCAGCAAAGGTTCGTTTTCTGCCTCCAGACCTGAACTGCGTAGCAGTGCATAATTGGGCATTTGATTTTACTAAAACAAATTTAACTTATTGTACTATTCCATGCACAGGAAACTTTTACCGAATACGCAGTGCATTTGATTTTGGCGCGCGTAAGCTTGGAAAGATTCTTCAAGTGCCTGCCAGTTCTACTGTCAACGAAGTGAATCAGTTTTTCATGAACACGTTAAAGAGAAATCATACTGGGTTAAGACCAGATGTTTTGGTGAGCTCTTCTGATGATGGTCTGATTGATCATTCTACAAATGGTTCTTTGTCACTGGGCTTGGATGTCGACAGAGTCAACAAGGACAGTTCACCTTTATACAACAATTCATGTGGTAATCTATCTTCTCATATTAATAAGATTGGCATTTCAGATTCCAACAATCGTGGTTCAATAAAGCAAAAAGAATGTAATTCTATGGCTGGGCACAATGAGAAATCTGTTTCTGGTGGGTTGCTAGATAGTGACGCCACAGGCCATGCAACTAATGATTCTCAAAGTGTTAGGAACGGTGGCGATTTCTATGAAGTTTCATCCCCAGCTAGTGAAACATGTACCTTGCCATCTGGCAGACGTTGTGCCCCAAATCAATTTTACCAATCAGAAAATGGAAAGGTTGATGTTAGGGATGGCACAGACTTATCAAACCACAGGATGCCAGCAAAGCAATTTGCAGACAGATCTCACCATTATTTTGAAGATGCTAAGTGTCACAATGAGTTTTCAGGAAGCTTTCAACCTCCCCTTGAGCATAATGCTTACTGTTCTGCTGGCTTAGTCAACGGCTTCGCCACATCTAATTCAATGTTTACACCTAAAAATTCACAACCTGGTGGTACCGCCAATGACATTGTGCTAGATCTCACTGGAGATTTGTTTACAAATTTTAGTAATCTTATGTGTGCACAAGGTTTCCAGCAGGATAGTTATCCAGTAAATCAGTATTACTATCCAATGCTTCTTCCACCACCCCTAAAGTATCGGAACACACGTCCTTCAAATGGTCATGGCAGAAAAAATCCATATGGTTATGCTGGCATGAATGGAGCCATCCCTAATCCTCCTTATCCACCTGGCTATCTTGTGTGGAGGCCATTTTATCAAACAGATGATCATATGGCTATGAGGGGCCGTGGAACAGGCACTTACTTTCCCGATCCAGTATGTTCCCTTCTTTTTTTTTCTCTTGAACATGCAGGAGAGCTGTGTATCATTATATTAAGAAGATTAAAAGATGCTTATAGAAACCCGTACAACACCCCACCCCCACCCCATCACATAAGAGAAAACTCTCTCTCTACTGAACAAAACTTGACCCTAGACCAAAACTTACTCATTGGTTGGCTCTAGAGTGAGAAGATGTGAAGTATGTTCCCTTCTTGCACATTCTTCTTATGCCTATAAAACTTAAAGCAGCACTGATAAATAAGCTCTATTCGTTGCTTGTTCATATTTATTGCACATGATGTAAACGCTAATGTTCTTGTAGTTCATTGATTATGTTGTTAAGTTACTATTCTTTTTATACAATAACCTAGAATATGTCCCCATGATGCTTATGTTTTTATTCCAGAATAGCATTAATTTTGCTAGGTTAGGTGTCAATTTGTATTATTTGGACAACTTTATCTAGTGTCCATGTTAATTTTGTCTGCCTTGTTGGATATTGTAGAATTTGCGCAAGGACAGGCCACCTGCTGGACGTGGGGAGAGAGGAAGGAATAGTTTCTCTTCAAATAGTTATCAAAAGTTTCATCACAACGTCAGAACAGATATGCCTGTAGATATGGTACCTGTTCAGGAATTGCGGCATGAATTACCATTGCACATATATATTCCTAGTGCAAATGATCATGGAATACCATCTCCAATGAATATGCCAATGCCATCTCCATCTTCCCAGTCTCCAAGGCATCCAATGAAGGTACCGGCTCATTCTCCATCTTCCTCTTCCCAGGTTCAAAGGGCGTACCCAGTGCCGTAGGCTTCCCAGGTTCGAAGGGATAATTTTCATGGCAATGGTTTCATGCTCCCACAAGTCAATAAACTTGAGTTTGGGACCTTGCGGGCATTGCCTTTGGAAGTTACCTCCAAAGACCATGCTAGTAAATCAGATTCACACCTGTGTTTGACTGAAAAAAGATGAGAAAGAACAAGAAAAGGAAGTGAGAAAGAAAGAAAGAATATTGATACTTGATTAGACATAGATACTTGTGTTTCCTGTTCATAGGCTATGGCGGCCTCTCAGAGGTCTCGAGGGAATGGATACGTTGGAGAAGAGAGAGACAATTAGTCGTGTTGTTTGGAGCTGAGGATCTTTGGAGAACTTGAGCTTCTCCATGTCCATGTGTAATAAGATAGTGTCTTGACCCCTGTTTGCATTTGAGGGAGGTCTTGTGTTGAAAGGCCCCGTTTAGCTGCTTGCAAAATGAGTAGGTATACACAATCTATGTTTGATTAACCGTCTTGATAGAAGTATTTAGTCTTTGCCAAAAAAAAATGCCTTTTGTTGTGTGCTCCGATGTCAGTAATGTGTGGAATTTGTAACAGCCTTTTGTCAACGGTGATTCTGAAACTCCATGTCTCAGCCTTTGAGTTAAAATTAAATTGCGTAGTGTTTTCACTAAAGATTATTTGAGCATAGCAAAAAAATAATCTAGTATGTGAGTAATGCATCCGCAGATACGAAAAATATGGGATTGTCTTTATTTCCCCATTCTGCTTCACATACTAGGAATCTAGGATTCGGCTTGTGCAATGTGAACCTACAAAATGTTGCATCCTTTATTAGAGAATAAAACAAACTTAAGAAGGTGCTCTTGATTGTGGCTTTGCTTTGTACAAGCATCATACAAGTTCTGATACAATGGCATATATATTGTTGTTGCAGCTTGTAGGTCTCAATGTAAAGCAGGCCGGGTCCGTAGTTCACTTGGCTGCAAAACTACACGTTCAGTAAAATAGGTATCTTAACCATCGAACTATAGAAATCAGACTAATGTGAAAACCCTTTAACCATCGAACTGTGTAAACTGGACATGTTGAATGTTTAGTTTGTGAAAAAAATTATGCGAGTACCCATAGATGTTTTGATAAAAAACTAAATACCCACTTTGCTAATTTATTGGACATTTTCAGATATCCTGTTGGATATGAATATGGTCAGATATTTCTTATCATGTATCCTACGGACCCATATGTTATAGGATTTTCGCAATAGAAAAAAGAGAATACATGCTTTCTCCAAAAATTTAAAAAACAATATATATAATGTGGGTTAGATCATAAGAAACACAACTATGTGAATTTTCCCCTTGCATATGTCATGGAATGGAGAGAATATTGTGTATCCCATTGCCTCCCTACTGCCAGCGATAACTTTGTTTATTTATTTCCATATGAGATGTCACACTATAGCAAACAGGTAGCAATCATTTCTACAAAATATTGTACCTATAGATTGTGGTCACACTAACCCTTGCACTTCAATTATGCTCACTTATATACACTTCTTTTGGTGGATGAGACACACAGATATAACATCTATAATAGATTCTATACCTCAATTATTGCAGTCAATGTTTAGAAAAGTTAAGATCAGGCTAACTTACTCTTAGGTGGGTCCCTCAGGAGCTGTAGGGTCAGAATAAGAAGATGTGGACTTAACTCCTGCATGACTGAATGGTTGCTCATTTGGTTTGTATTCCGAATTAAAAAAAAAGAACACACAACAGAGAGGCATGCACATTTGCTTAAGTTCTGTTCAATATTTACCTTTTCGACAGTACAAGTAGTCAAATCCCTGTTTCTTTTAGGGCAAAACTTGAGCAAAACTGGGTATTTAATGTGGATAAAAGTTTAATATGTCCTATATTACTTGAAAGCTGATGGTGGCTCTTTAAAAAAAAGCTGATGGTGGCTCATAAATCTAAATGAACAATTGGCTCATAAATCCAAATGAAAAATGTGCCCTTATGTTTGTTATCTAGGCCTTTTTTATTCAAATAATCTAGGCAAATTTTTTGTGCATATTTCTTCAGGGGGCATCCTTCTCTTGTGCCAATTGTACCAATATCACATAATAAAGCATTTCTATTGCAGTGTTGACTTTGTGCTACATCTGACACAGCATGCTCTCCTAGTGGATAGTATTTTTGATCTTCAGATTGGATCTTTCTGAATTATTGAGGGACATGTTTTTTGTTGGGAACTCCTAGTGGCAGCAGCTATTTGTCATAGTCATACTGGGGCCCAGATTTATTTTGCCTTGGTTTAGGGTACTAAGCCAATCTTGAACTTGTGGTTTGCAGGTGACCCATTGAACTTTTTTCAAAGAACCACGACAGCTCAAAAGTTTTTTTCTCGATCGTGTCTGCCACATGAACACATAGCGATCATAGGCATATCCCATAATTTAGCAAAATAATTGTACTTTGATAGAGGAAGTACAGATGCTAGCACCATCATTTAAGATCAGTTAGTATGTATATATTGATGATTGTTCTTTTTGTGCATGCTTGATTGGATTGTTTATATAGAAGAGACATGTGGCCTGCTTGACTTATAACCTTACACGTACTCTATTTGAAGATGATTGTTCATTAATAACAACTAGCTGATTGGGCCACGATCATAGGGGAAACGTCTTCAGGTTTTTGAGCCGGTGGTGGTGGTGGTACTACCTTAGTACTACCCCCACAAGGGATGTTGTGTTGGCCATGAAAATGACACTCATGAGGAATCTTGAACCCTGAATAAAAAAGAAGGGAAATTAGTCACTTTCCTGAATATATGCCATGATTTTCAGCCTAGGATCAACAGTGCCACAATAAATTGGATCTACCTTATGCGTAAATGGTACATGGAGAAACCAAAAATAAAATTTTAGACTGAATGGGGGAGCTTAAATTGTATTAATCATTGGAAAGGTATTCGTTATTCCAGCCTCCACATCTGGGGAAACATGCAGCTTTTATTCACCATCAAGATTATTAGAAGCACTCATTAAACTTGATTGTACAAGTTTTGCTATTTGTTCCTTAAAACAACAAATAAAAATGTACTTATAATTTAAGAAGTTTGACAGCGGTTCCGTCAGAGATAAGCAAAGTCAACTAAGAATCATCACATATTTTTTAATTGAAAAAAAGAAACTTGCATCTTTAATATTCTGGAGAATGCGACATAGGCATTTTGTTAGTTGGATTGGTTTGTCTTCCCAAATCCCAATTAAGCTCCTCAACCTTCCCCTACATATTTCAACTCTGAAGAACCTTCATCATCACCCTCTGAAAGCAAAGCAGACGGTCTGCACACAAGAACATCCAAATCCCGCTGCAGCTTTCGCCACTCTGCCCCGAGCCCATCTTGTGCTATTTTCCACACAAATTCCTGCAGAGAGTGCAGAAGAATCCACTACAGAGAGAAGATGCTTCCGTGGCATAGATTCTTCAAGTTCAGCGTCCCCTTGTCACTGAAATGAATGAGCAAAGATCTCATCAGCTCACTCAGCTGAGAAGAGAAATAGCAAGTCTCGTTTATTTCTACACATAGTATTCTCACCACATCTCTCGAGTCTGGACTCTCTCATCAGTCTGCTAGTAGCTTGCCTTCTTCCAGGTGAGAACAAAGGCAGGGAGGTCGATTTTTTTGGTACATATTCTCTGCACCTTAAATTTTCCATCCATCGTTTATTCCTCCATTTCTAGCTTCCTCTCCACACCCATCAAGTGTTGTGTCGTCTTGTCACAGCTCGCAATCAACAGGGACTACACACATGTAATTAGTGCTGTAATCCATTGAAAGACATCAGAATCGAGTTGCACTTTGGAGGCGGGAGGCATCCTGTTCCATCACTCAACTCAGCCAGTCTTTCTTCAGTTATCGTCTGCCACGACGACCCTTATTGTGGGTGTCGCTGCCACATATAATTCTCTTCTTTGCTAGCGTCAGATGAGTGCACGACCCTGCTGCCTCGGCGCCGCGCACCACGCGCACGCGCACGCGGGGGTCTCGTCGTCCTCGTCTTCTTCTTCCTCCTCTGCCGGTTCGTCCTGGGCCGCGCCGCCGTCCATGGCGCCGTGGGTCGTCGCCGACTACTCCACCCTCAGCTGGCTCCTCTTCCGCGTCTTCTTCACCTACGACACCCACGACTTCGCAAAGCCCACCATCTAGCACACACCCATCGATCGATCTTCTACTTAATTAATTAGCTTCTCCCTAGCTCCTTTGTGTCAATTTCCTGCAACCGATCGATATATATCTATCGAGCATATATGTCGGGGCCACGGCGGTGCAGCAGCCGGCGGCCGGCGGTGGTCGGGGACAACACCAACGGATACGTCGAGACCGATCCCACCGGACGCTATGGCCGGGTATGTACTACAGCTGCACACATCTCATCCTTATTTTCCTTCACCCTTCTCGTTCTATGGCTACACATGCTTTGATTCAGAATGAGCAACCTGACATTTTAGTAAGACAGCTACTACTGAGTAATTATTAGAGTAATAGAACAAAGTTCAATTCCCCACGAATTGCCCTACTTTCCAATAATCGCTGTCTACCTGCTACATACCTCAAATATTTTTTTTTTTGATAATTTGTGCTGGAAGAGATATGTAGTATTTCCATCACATGCTGACAGAAAAACATAAGCTTATAGGTTTCTTCTTAATCGTTTTAAGGACACAATTATTGTGCCTTTTCTCTTTTTCTTTCCATGCTTCATTTGGCTTTTGCTGCGTATATATGTAGGAGCTGCACTGCACACCTTGTTTTTTCTTTGATGAATGAGTTTTTAATTCTTTATATGGTTTAGTGATAACGCACGTCAGTTGCATCATCGACTTATTTTCGTATTTACTGAAAAAATAAATATTTGTATTGTATTGTCCTTGTAAGATTTTCTGTAAATTATTGGTGAATCAATTTGCAGTAGGTTGCTTCCTATATATATTATGCATTTAGCTGATTGGTCACAAGCAAGGTTGACATAGAACTGAATGGGTCTGCAACATGCATGTTTCTGATAGGTTTAATTTGCATAATGAACGGTGGAATCATGGAGACAATGATGACCAATATTATATTGGTAAACAAGTTTAGATGTACTTAAGTATTCAGTTGCTCAGGTGGATTCACAGATGGCGTCATCATGTGAACAATACTAAACAATTCGTTATACAGAAAGTAATACCGATATTCTATTCTATACACGGTCAACCAGTGGATGATTAACTTGAGATGGTGGGGGAGTTTTGATTGTGATTTGTGGTCCAATAAGAAAAGGGTGCGCAAGCTCTATCCAATAGTCAGAGTTGGTGTTTGATTGGTATTCGAATTTCCCAAGTTGAATTTGCTAAAAAATCTGCCCATGTGTCAAAATGCCAATAATAAGACGCTTTGAAAATAAAGCTTCAAAAGGATCGATATGCTGTTGCCAAGTCATATCCAATAGATATGGTGGTTCACTTTTTCTTAGTCACTTTTTTTCATCCTGTCGATCAGTAGATTTGTACAGGCCGGGATTTAACTGTGATATTTTTTCTAGATACAATCCATAAACTAATTGCTTGCTAAATTCAAAAGGAATAAATTATTTTGTGTTCAAAATTGATGACATGCATGCGTATGCGTGCAGTTCGACGAGCTGCTTGGCAAGGGTGCGATGAAGTCGGTGTACCGGGGCTTCGACGAGGAGCGCGGCGTGGAGGTGGCGTGGAACCAGGCCAGCCTCTCCGACGTGCTCCGGACCCCCGACGCCGTCCAGCGCATCTACTCCGAGGTCCAGCTCCTCCGCACGCTCCGCCACGACGCCATCATCGGCTTCCACGCCTCCTGGGTGGACCTCCCCGGCCGCACCTTCAACTTCATCACCGAGCTCTTCTCCTCCGGCACCCTCCGCTCCTACCGCCGCCGCTACCCTCGCGTGAGCCTCCGCGCCGTCCGCTCCTGGGCGCGCCAGATCCTCGCTGGCCTCGCCTACCTCCACGCCCACCGCCCGCCGGTCATCCACGGCGACCTCAAGTGCGACAACCTCTTCGTCAACGGCCACCAGGGCCAGGTCAAGATCGGCGACCTCGGCCTCGCCGCCGTGCTCCGGGAGGCCGGCCAGGCGGCGCACAGCGTCATCGGCACGCCCGAGTTCATGGCGCCGGAGATGTACGACGAGGAGTACGACGAGCGGGTGGACGTCTACTCGTTCGGGATGTGCGTGCTGGAGATGCTCACCGTCGAGTACCCGTACAGCGAGTGCTCCAACCCGGCGCAGATCTACAAGAAGGTCACCGCCGGCAAGCTGCCCGACGCGTTCTACCGCGTCGTCGATGACGACGCCCGGCGGTTCATCGGCAGGTGCCTCGTGCCGGCGGCCAAGAGGCCGTCCGCGGCGGAGCTCCTGCTGGACCCTTTCCTGCTCGACGACGACGTTCATTCCACCACGTCGGCGGCGGCATCATCTTGTGTTGCGACGATGCCATCGTTCTCGTCATTGCTTGCTGCTGCCGCTGCTGCTCCTCCTTCTCCGACGACGACATGCAGCAGTTCGTCGTCGTTGGGTGATGATCATCAGGAGGATGCAGCAAGGACGAGTAGTGACATGACCATCACCGGGAAGCTGAACGCCGAGGAGGACACCATGTTTCTCAAGGTCCAGATCGCCGACGAGACAGGTCACGTGCGCAACATCTACTTCCCGTTCGACATGGCGAGCGACACGGCGACGGAGGTGGCGGAGGAGATGGTTAAGGAGCTGGAGATCAGGGACCGGGACCACTCCGAGATCGCCGCCATGATCGAGCAGGAGATCCAGAGGCTGCTCCCCGGGCGAGAGCAGCAGCACGAGTACAGTGATGACGACGATGACGAAAACGAGGAGCGGCCTCCTCCCTTCTTCTACCTCTCCTCCTCTCCGACCTCCTCCCAGGGCTCTGACTGCGGGGTGGGGCCCGGAGGCTTCTCTGGCCCACATGGCAGTGGCTGGTCAAAAGGTAACGATCGACTTTCCTGCTTCTGTACTTGACATGATCAACTTAATTTCTACTAGTAGTCGGTATATAATTTGCGGTTTGTGTAGTGCGTATGATGAATGATCTTTTTTAAGTTAAAAAAAGGGGCAAACCGCCCACGCAGAATCTTGAAAATGGGAATATATCATACTCGTTCCAACTCATAATATTGGACATTTGGTTAGTTGAAAATATAGTGTAGCATGGAGGTGGTATGTGAGAGTAGCTGTAGTAGTGTATTGTATGGGGTTGGCAGGCAGATATGAGATACCCCAAGGTTTCGGTTTGGTCAAAAACAAATCAAAATGCACATGTCAGGCCGGCCTATGTGGAACCTAGCTAGGCTATCTTTGCTCAACTGCTTTTGTACCTGTGTGGCTGCCGACGTGTAATGGATAACATCAAGGCACCCAGAAATTGGACTTGCATTGCATACTCCCTCCGTCCACAAAAGAATGCAATTCTCGCTTTTCGAGAAGTCAATAAGTTTAAATTTTGACTAAGTTTATATAAAAAAATAATAACATTCATGATACATAATAAGTACTATTAGATTAGTTATATAATCTATTTTTATAATAAACTTATTTAGAGACGTAAGTGCTAATACTATTTACTCTAAATTTGGTCAAACTTAAGTTAGTTTGAACAACATGAATCCCATAGTTACATTCTTTCGTGGACGGAGGGAGTATATAGCTAGAGTGTCGACTATTCTGGTTGACTTCGTTGCGCCTAGTGTACAAGCAGTCAGGCACACACCCGTAGGGGGCGTACGTCACGTCATCATCTGTGTTTGTTCATACTGAACTTGTGATTTTTGCACTTGTCTTTGTTGTTTGTTTGCTGCATAGTACATGAACTTGGTGGCCGTTTCTCTGAACTTTTGAGCGGGCCGGGGGGGTGTCAGTTTGCAACATCAATACATCATGCATGCATACCATAGATAGTTTATCTTCAAGGGGAGAGTAGTGTACTATACCATTGAGCCTTGACACGTTTAATTATATTTTTGTCTAAACTTTATTTGTTTGTGTAGATCAATGGTACGCTTGTTTAAGCGACGACGATGACATGAGCTCCCTGCACTCCGGTAAGTACTCTGCTCTGCATTACGCCTCAGGTAATGAAGAAGAGGAGCATGTAGTAGGGCCCAGCTGCGGCTCAAAGGCATCATCAGGCCAGCAGGCTAACAAGAATACAACAAGATTCGGCCCATCAGGGGAGAGCAGCAGCAGCAGGAGTCCAAGGAGGAGGAAAGCAGCGGACACGACGGCCCAGCAACAACAGCAATACAACCGGTTGCTGCAGCTGCAGCGGCAGGGCAGCATGGTGTCGCCGCACGCCGGCCGGCCGCGGCGGCGCGAGGACGACCGTGAAGGGGGAAGGATGCCGCGTAACCGTTCGATGGTGGACATGCGGAGCCAGCTGCTGCATCGGACGCTCGTCGAGGAGCTCAACCGCCGCCTCTTCTTCAACACCGTCGGCGCCGTCGAGAACATCGGATTCCGGGCACCCACCACCACCGCCGCCGCCTCCACGCGTGATGGCAGGAGAAGCAAAGACGGCAAGCATCATCAATACGTCATGCTTTGAGCGAAAGTAATCTGGTTTTTGTCTTGACACTACAGTACGTTCAGTTGTACTACAACGGAAAAAATTAGTATGCAGTATGCCTCATGGATCACCAGCGTGGCGTGTTTATTATTTTTTGAGAGAGTAGCTACTAGAAAAGTGTAGTACTTGCAGCTGGTAAAGTAAGGCTATTCGCAGTGGTGTACTGGGAGGGAAACGCTACAGGCTATAGCGCTTATGCAAGCCGAAGAACATCTGCAGCGGGAGACTGTAACTGCAACGGCACGCCCGCCGAGGCAATGCCGAGCGCCAAATCGAGCGTCTCCCCGCTCGGCCGCTACCCTGCCACGGCGGACGTCGGGCCTACGCGGCCAACCGCCCGCCCCGCAGCTCGGAGAGGGAAGCCGGCGGAGAGGGAGCAGAGGCGAGCCGCCGCCGCCGGCGAACGGGGAGCCCGCCATGGCCATCGCGTTCTTGCTCGCCTCACCGCTGCTACACCCACGCGCCCGCTGGGCCGCCGGCCGCCGCGCTTCCCTTCCTCGCCTCACCGGCGCGTTCCTGCTCGCCATTGCGGGAGAGGGAGAGGGCGGGCGGAGCTCGAGGCCCTGTCTCCCCGCCTCACGGAGTGCCGGACGAGGACGAGGACGTGGAGGCCGTCCGCCACCGTCAAGAGCTGTCCGCCTCGGCCGCGAGGAGCGATCGCCGCCACGCTCCTCCCGCTGGACGGCCGCCCCGACTCGAGCTCCTCCGGCCCCCTTCAGCATCCCCGTCCCCATGGCCGACGCTGCCCTCCGCTGCCGCCGCTCGCCACGCCTCCCGCTGCCACCTAGCGTCTCCGCTACCGCCGCCACCTAGCGCCCCCGCTGCCGCCTCCCGCCGCCGCTTCGGCCCCCGCGCGCCCCAGCTGCTGTTGCCCGCTGCTGGGGGAGCCGGCCAGGGAGGGGCGCCGGTGGGGGAGTCGGTCGGGGATGGGCGCCGGTGGAGGATGGGAGGGGGCTGGGAGGGGAAGGAGTGGGGAGTGGACGGCGGAGAGCCGGTGGAAAGATGAGAGAGAAGGGGAGAGGAAAAAGATTAAAAGAATATGACGGGTGGGTCCCACATGTGGTAGTTGGGATGGAGTATAAAATATAGAGTATAACGGATGCGAAAGAAATTGATATGGAGTATGAAATCTCGATGACTAGGCGAGAATATTCCGTTTAGGGGATGACGACAGAGGTTGATGAGCGTGGATAGCCTGACAATGACCGGAGGTGACCTGAAAAGTGTGCTGCTGTGCTGCAGCATGCGAGTCTGCCGTTCTCGCGCGGTACGAGGAGCTGCTGCGCTCCGCATGTGGATTGGGCAGCCAAATAACCACGGCCCAAGTTGTCGGGGACAGACCCAGGGGGTCCCCTAACCATCGGGGTAACCACCCTCAAAAAAACGTTAACCATAAAGGGCCGAATCACCAGCAACCCGAAAGGGCCACCAAGGCAACGCGGCCCGTCACAGCTTATCACGGCCCAAAACAGCCGTCCGAGCTCGCCTGTCGAGGGGACCCAAGTGACGACCCCCTGTCTCTTATACACATCTAGATGTGT
>OAMR01000710.1:469099-482417 GCA_900205405.1 Echinochloa crus-galli
CTTCTCCTCTCTAGGCTAAGATTTCGACACGTGCTTGGCCCATCAGGTGGGTCACCACGCGGTGGCGCTCTTCCTCGGCGCGGTGGCCGGCCTCGCAGGGGTTCCACCCCCGGATCCGGGCCGTAGGCCCCTCCTCCTGCTCCTCCCCAGTCGGGTTGGGAAGCCGGCGGGCGGCCAGGGGAGGGCGGCGGTACGGTGGCGCGAGCCTGGTGTGGCTCCCTGACTGAGCTCCGACGGCGGGGCCTGCGGCGTTAAGTTCTTCAGCCGATGAAGCAGCCTCATGTCTCATTCAAGGGAGGGAGGAGTTCCAGTCTATGGCTTCGTCTTGCCGTGGGGTCCCGCCTCGAATCTGTGTGTCACCGATGAAGCCGCCGTGTTTGTGGTACCAAGTTCTCTCCTTTAGATTCATGATTTCAGTCTCAACTTGTTCAGCCCGGTGTCCTCCCATTGAGGGGCGACGCGAGATCTGGTGTATCATAGAGAGAACAAAATTTCCCCAATGCGTCGAGTGGTGCTGGTGATTGCATATGGTGCCTAATGGAAAGCTTCGATGGCTGTGAGGTGTCGGCGGTGGACGACGCGAGTGGGGTTGGTACTTGCGCCCTCGGTTCGTCGGGTGTGATCCTCAAGCGTAAGCTTTGATCCAGCTTCGGGTCGGGCAATGGTGTTTGCACTCCCCTCTTAAGGGCATTCCCTTTTGGTTCGTGTTCGGCTGCGATCCGTGGAAATTCCCCGAGGTGAAAAACTAACATTGGCGCTGGTGCACCTTGGCCTTCATGTGGTCGTTGTAGTGGAGCAATAGGCTCCGCTGAAGGTCCGAACCAACCAGCCTGGTGTTGTAATGGTTTTTTAGCTCTTTAGTTTCTCCGTCTAGAGTAGCCTCTGCTTATCTCTAACGCGTGGCCTAAAGGATCCTGTTGCAGATCGAGTTGGTGTTAGGTCTTCTAGCGGTTTGGGCTTCATTGTAAACTGGTAATCCCAGTATTTGACTTTGCTTTATCTATAAAGATGGCTACGGCCTTTGGTCAATATGCTTTCTCTGTTCCAAATTACTATTCCTTGTTGACTTTTTCTACAACATTTGACCATTCATTTTATTCAAAAAAATTATCCAAATATAGAAAAAATAAGTCATACTTAAAGTATATGTGATGATAAAATAAGTCACAAATAAAATAAATAATATTTGCACAAATTTTTGAATAAGACGAATTGTGAAATGTGTAGCGTAAAAAATCAACAACTAATAGTAATTTAGAACGGAGGTAGTATGTAATATATATAATTATAAATAATTTGGTATTATTTTTTGTACTAATCTATCCGTAGCATTTTCAAATATCTAAGATAAACACATAAAAAATAATTGAAAAGTAGAGTTTAAAATGGTCGTCTACAAAACAAAAAGCCATTTATTGCTTAGGACCATAGGAGGTATTCGCTCCATACTGAAAATTTTGGGTTTTTTTATACATCATCTAGACTATACATTTCATTTCATAATAGAGGGCGTAGTGATTTGTATTAAATTAAATTATAGTATTAGTTTAAAGATATATATACGAAATACAGTAAGGCCTTGTTTAGATCCCAAATTCTACTCCTAAATTTCACTATGCAAAAAGAAGATTCCCATCACATCAAAATATCATAACATGCATGGAGTACTAAATATAGATAAAATCAAAAACTAATTGCACAGTTTTGTTGTACTCTATGAGACGAACATTTTGAGCCTAATTAATTAATTTTTGGATAATTTTTTACACATACAGACGAAATGCTACAGTGGCATACGATTCCCAAATTGGGACCTCCAATTTGGCATCTAAACAAGGCCTAAATATGTAACACATTGTAGCCAGCCAGCCCAGCATTGAAGGGGTTGCTTGCTTGGGTGTGATAAACTGGAGAGGGGTACTACTGGCATGCACATGATTCTTTTTTTTTTGATGGACATGCACATGATTCTTGTGTACTCAACCGCGTGGATGGAAAAGGCCGGCAAAGCAAAGCGCGTAAAATTACTTGCAAAATATTGCGGTCTCGGTGTCGCCGGACGGTGGCTGGCGTGGACCCACTACCCGGCCCTTTTGATCCACCGCCACGTACGGCAGATGAACACCATGCATGCATCAAGTCAGAGGTCTGCTAGCTTGAGGCAATAACACGTCGTCGTACTATAGGCATAGGCAGAGACAAGCAAAATTGGGGGAAAACAAGACATATCTTTCATGGCAAAATGCTGGCTTGCTTTATGAATCAATGTTGCAATACTTAACCTTTGCAACAATAAAAGAAAAAGAATAATCTGGTCACAATTCACAAGCAATAATTTACACAGATGGACCGTCTTCTCCTCAAAAAAAAAAAGATGGACTGAAGAACTTAATCAGAGCATTCCCGCGTGTATATATATGAACGAACTATGTACATATGTGGGCTGTGTATATTTACGTACATTGTGTCGGGCAAAACGAAGATAGAATGAAAGAAGAAAATAATAATATACTAATTAATACAAGTATATATATGCTGCTACGCAAAATGAAAAGAAGAAGAAGGATTTGCAAACAAAGCAGAGCAGAGCAGGTTGGTTGTTGGATCCCTCCGTCGTCAGTTGGTTCGTTTGCTGGGGGAGGAGGGCGGTGGCTTCCCTCGGGGTTTCCTGCTAAGCAGCCACTCGCCGTCGTAGCTGGTGGTGGTGGCTGTCGCCGCCGGTGATGTGGCCGATGTTGCAGCTGCAGATACTGCCGCCGCCGGCGGCGCAACAGTCGTCGTAGTTTGGGTGGGGATCCGACGAGGCAGCAGCAGTACGATCATGCTGTTGCTGTTGGTAAGAGGCCTGGCGCAGGTGGAAGGCCGCGGCGTGAAGACGATGAGCAGCAGGATGGCAACAAGCCGCAGCAAGTGGAGACGACGGCAGCGGCTGGGTGGCCGGATTAGGACGGTGCAGCAGGCCACCATTGATCGAGCAGTGAGCGAGCCTGATCGAGCTGCTGACCCTGATTTTTTTGTTTAGCAATTGGTATGTGTGTGACTGTGTGTGTGATTGAGAGAGAGAGAGAGAGAGAGGAAGAAGAAGCTAACAAGCTAGCAACAACGAGAGGCCGGTGGGTTTACTTACATATAGCCGGCATTGGCGGTGGAAGGAAGGAAATTTTCTTGGGTGTGGAAGGCAGCTGGAAGAGATAGCCGGCCAGCGCGCGTAGACTTTCCTTGTCATTGGCAGGAATGCCCAGACTAGCAGCAGAAACGCATGCCCACGCGTACCAGCGGCCGCGGGGCTTAGGCCGGCCACTCCGAATCCGACAGCTGGCAGCAATATTTGTTTTTGCTATGTGGGCTCCATCCGGTCAAACTCCCGGCGCCAGGCAAAACGTTTCGCCGGACTGGACGGGAGGCCAATGTGTGCCTGGGCGGGTGGCCGAAATTCCAACCGCGCCTTACCCTCTCCTCGTTTTTACCGTACCCTCGGCAACTTTGAGCGCCAGACACAACAAAAAAAAAACGAGATGGCGGCGGAGGGTGACTGTGGCGGACACGGAGATGGCGGCGGAGGACCTGGCGCCGGCGGCCGCGGCGGAGCCTGCATGCACTGGTCAGCTTTTTCGCCCATCCCGAGGTAACCGGTGCCAGCGGGCCGCACGATAGGCGCCGCGGCCGCTGGTACTAGCAGCCCTTCGATCGGACCCAGCTAGCGATGATGCATGGGAAGACTGTCTGACCTGCCTGCGTTTGACGACAGGAAAACGAAACGAGGATCAGTGGATTTAATTCAGTTGAGTAAGCGTGTTAAAATCGAATTAGCAAGCAAATTAAGCATCCCAAGAGGAAGAGCCATGGAGCGAAGGAGATCGAGGAAGAGATGGCGAGTGATCCGACCTTGGCTCGAATATTGGTCCAGCTACGAGATGCAGCCAGAGCATCCCAAGAGGAAAAAGAGGAGCAGAAGCGGCAGGACAGCCAAGATGCCAATAAGCAGCAGTAACAATGTTATCAGTACCAGACAATATTGTAGCCATATATGTTCTCTGTTTTCTACATATATCATGTTCACTGAAAAGTGAAAATTTGAAGTTTTATTTTTTATTTCTATTTGAAGCGGATGCTTTCCAAATTGTATGCTTTATAATGGTAAGGGCCTTTCTAATTTTTCAGACTCTGATGCAGTGGCCAAGATTTTATTCCTTCATTACTAATTTATATCTAGATTTATTCCAGAATAATGGCCTTATCCACATCACACGACTCTTTAGTCTTTCCATTTGGGCGGCCAATAGCAAAAATACTAAACTGTAAAAAAAATGTAAAAAAAACAACGTTAACTCTATACGACGACCGCTAGAGATCCATTGCGCGACCCGCGCGGCCTCGGGCTGGCCCAGCAGGCCTTAATTATACCTTCATCGACCCCTGGCCTATTCTAACCGACATCCGCCTAGTAGACTTTTGTTAGGCCCACACGTTGATGATGGCCTGTTAGTGTTCTTTATCCCCCGCGTGTCCATGCAGATACGACGGGTTGACATGTTTATACATGTTGGTCTTTACGTGTGCCAGATAAAGTCGTAAGATGCTAACAACAAGTTAAGTATGATATTTACTATAAAAAACTTAATTATTATATATTTAATTAACTAGCTTAGGTGTATTTGACTTCTCGAACACCGATTATATATGGTAAATTATTTTTGCCTATCAACTTGATTATCAATTTAATCTGTATATATTGTGACTATCAGTCTGCGTATATTCTGAGTATCAACCTATGTATTCGGTGCATCAACGTGTGTATTCCGACTTAATCTATATATATATTATGACCACCAATCGACAAATATTACATGTATCAATCTGTGTATTTTGACTATCAATTACATATATTATTATTATCAATCGACGTATACTCTGAGTATCAACCTGTGTATTCTAACTATCAAACTATATATATTACGACTATCAATCAACGTATATTCTAAGTATTAACGTATGTATTATGACTGTCAACCTACATATACTATGACTATCAATCTACATGTATTCGCTGCATCAATCTATATATTCCCTGCATTAATCTACATATGTTCTAAATATCAACCTACATATATTATGACTATGAATCTATATATGTGGATACAATTTATATTAGTGTAGATAGTTTAAACATATACAAGTTGATACACCATCCGAATCTAGAGAGAGATTCATCAGGTACCTCTATTCAGATTAGAAAGTAGATGGATCACTCTTTTTTAGACTGCATTTATAAAAGGCATGATTTGGATGCAAACAAGACAGGGAAAGGGTGTTAACCACACAGGCGGAGTCACGGTGAAAAAAAAAGAGCAGGCAACGAGCCAGCGGCTTCATTTTTTGGGTGCGGGGAGAGAGGCGCGGGCAGCGTTTTTTCGGGGGGTTGCAGAGGCACGGACAACCAGCGTGACGAAGGAGCCATCGGAGAAAGAAAGGGCTCGACGCCAAAAAAGAAGACGGACGGGGTCGCGCCTTCGGGATACAGCGCGACCCGTCGCGCAATATCCTGATCCAAAAACAAGTGCCTAGCTAGTCGATCAGTTTGCTGAATGGCTTGAAAAAGCTCGCTGATTACAGTCCTCATTGGACATGGATGAAGCCCTCCTGATGACGACAGAGAAGCACCCTGCACGCCACCACCGTGTCGCCTATCTTCACTCCGGGCGTAACAGTGAAGGCAACGCTAAGCTTCTCCTCGATGTCACCTTCTCTGACGCTCTCCATCCACTCGTCGGCGTACTGGCTCCCTCTCCTCGCATAGAACATTCTGACGACACCATGTCCACGCTCCAAGGAGCAGCGCGCCATGGCCACCCGCAGCGCCCACGCCGGCCTCGCCATGGTCGCGAACGCCCGGTAGAACCACGTCCTCGGGTGCCCGCCGCGCGACACGAACGCCCTCTGGTCAAGGTTCCTGAACATGGCTGCCTCCGTTCCCGACGGCACGGCCGCCAAGTATCTTGACCGGCAGAATCTCGAGAAACTGGACCTTGGGTACTGCATCAAGGCGTCCATAGGATCGCAGAACCTCATGATCCGATCCAACCGAGCAGCACTTATATATTTTAGACATTCCTCGTCTTCTTCTTCTTCAGTTCCGACAGTAGCACCGAGCATTGTTCGCGACAGGTGTGCCTCAAGTGAGTACCTCCTCCGCCATGACTGCTCTGCATCTGAATCGCTGACAGAGCTATCTGAAGATACTAGCATGCTAGAAGCAATCAGCTCTGCAAAGTCGTGCACCGATGCCGAAGCCAACCTGAACAGCTCCAGCAACGCACTCGGCGGCGTCGCCGTGGCCAACTCTTTCTGCACGAAGAAATCCTGCTTGTCGTCAGTTTGCTTATTAACTGAAGAAGATGACGGCTTTTCGCTCTTGATCTGCTTGTTCAGTCTCGAGTTCTCCCTCTGCAGCCGCTCCAGCTCTCTCTTGAGCAGCACAATCTCTGAATCCCTCTTCCTCGTCTGGGCTTCCAGTTCCTGAACCAAGGACCACCGCTCGTTGACCAACGACCCGATCCCACAACTCGAACTGCACAGGCACTGCAGAGCTGCTACTGAATCGAAACTTTGGCATGCTGAAACAACATAATTGACAGAGGAACTTTGCAATGTTTTTGATGCAGGTACTACATGCATGGTAATTGCCTCTGTTTGTTGCTTATATGCACAACATTTCTTCTCTCTCAAGATTAAACAAAGCATCTAAATTGGGAAACATCTTGGATACAAATCAGCTCAGTTTCCAGCAGGACTGCAGGAGTATGCAGTTTACTATTTCAAGCAAGATTATCTAAAAGAACATTGAAGCAGGTTGAACCACAGAACCGCTAGGTATTTCCAAGAAGGAGCAAGATAGATCTAGTCCAAGACCTTTGATTTAAAAAGATAATCAGATGCCGCCATGAAATTGTCACCTACTATATATAACTTGAACATGTGAGAGGATCTAAATAACGGAACAAGCCATAAGGAATTACAGATAGCATAAAAAGCAGGCGATAACAAACAAAATCATGTTAGGTAATTTAGATCGTAGCAGGCGCGAGTTCGTTGACGTAGCCGGCCAGCACCCAGCAGCTCATAGCCTACATAGGTAATTTAGATCTTTATTAATTAATTGGCTAGATTTGCAACTCGATCAAGCTCATCGATCAAGTGATCTCTCGATCAGTACGTACGTACGTACGTACGTGTCATGATTGATTCAGCCATTTCCCCGACGATCATAGAAGGGGTGATCGTTGCTCTGCTCATCATCACGGCACTCGTCTTCATCTGCCTGGGATTGAGAAACGGCGAAGAACAGCAGACGATGACGGACGCCGGCCAACGACCGGAGACGGACGCGCAGCCGCCGCCGGCCGAGGCGGCGGCGCAGATGGCATGCATAGCCATCGCCTTGCTGGACCGCGTCACTTATCCTCGCCGGATAAAAGCCGTCACCGGCAGCGGTTATCCATCATATCCATCGACAGAGAAGAGGAGTGCGCGATTTGCCTTGGCACGTTTGAGGACGGCGATCTGTGCAGCATCATGCCCTTCTGCCGCCACGAGTTCCACGGGGAATGCATTGTCGATTGGTTAAGGGCATGCAAAAACACATGCCCCTTGTGCAGGGCTCAACTGCAATGGTCGGCTGTTGTTGAAGACATGGTGTAGATATGCAGTACATGGTTCACACTAAATGCACATTATTTTGTGTATATATCAAAGATTACATTACTTCGTTTTATCTTTCGTTCAAGTAAACTTTTTTTTGAATTTTATTGAAATAAACTTTTTATTTGAGTCTAGGGTTGGGTTCGACGTGCGGATCGATGGATCACGGAGGTCGTCGCGACACGATTGTGCCCGGCGTTGGGCTCACCAACATTCGTTAAGGTTGTCTGCACTGGGCGCCTGTAAAAGAAACACCAGATGTTATGGCGTACGCGTTTGACTTTTTTTGCGCTGCAGCGGGGTACTGCAAGCTGAGCGCCACGCCCGCGCCTCTCCCGGAGACGCCAATCTTGGCGAGGTACCGCGCGTCTGAGACCGGCCACCGTGCCGTGTGATCTGCTTGTTCAGTCTCGAGTTCTCCCTCTGCAGCGCCTCCAGCTCTCTCTTGAGCAGCACAATCTCTGAATCCCTCTTCCTCGTCTGGGCTTCCAGTTCCTGAACCAAGGACCACCGCTCGTTGACCAACGACCCGATCCCACAACTCGAACTGCACAGGCACTGCAGAGCTGCTACTGAATCGAAACTTTGGCATGCTGAAACAACATAATTGACAGAGGAACTTTGCAATGTTTTTGATGCAGGTACTACATGCATGGTAATTGCCTCTGTTTGTTGCTTATATGCACAACATTTCTTCTCTCTCAAGATTAAACAAAGCATCTAAATTGGGAAACATCTTGGATACAAATCAGCTCAGTTTCCAGCAGGACTGCAGGAGTATGCAGTTTACTATTTCAAGCAAGATTATCTAAAAGAACATTGAAGCAGGTTGAACCACAGAACCGCTAGGTATTTCCAAGAAGGAGCAAGATAGATCTAGTCCAAGACCTTTGATTTAAAAAGATAATCAGATGCCGCCATGAAATTGTCACCTACTATATATAACTTGAACATGTGAGAGGATCTAAATAACGGAACAAGCCATAAGGAATTACAGATAGCATAAAAAGCAGGCGATAACAAACAAAATCATGTTAGGTAATTTAGATCGTAGCAGGCGCGAGTTCGTTGACGTAGCCGGCCAGCACCCAGCAGCTCATAGCCTACATAGGTAATTTAGATCTTTATTAATTAATTGGCTAGATTTGCAACTCGATCAAGCTCATCGATCAAGTGATCTCTCGATCAGTACGTACGTACGTACGTACGTGTCATGATTGATTCAGCCATTTCCCCGACGATCATAGAAGGGGTGATCGTTGCTCTGCTCATCATCACGGCACTCGTCTTCATCTGCCTGGGATTGAGAAACGGCGAAGAACAGCAGACGATGACGGACGCCGGCCAACGACCGGAGACGGACGCGCAGCCGCCGCCGGCCGAGGCGGCGGCGCAGATGGCATGCATAGCCATCGCCTTGCTGGACCGCGTCACTTATCCTCGCCGGATAAAAGCCGTCACCGGCAGCGGTTATCCATCATATCCATCGACAGAGAAGAGGAGTGCGCGATTTGCCTTGGCACGTTTGAGGACGGCGATCTGTGCAGCATCATGCCCTTCTGCCGCCACGAGTTCCACGGGGAATGCATTGTCGATTGGTTAAGGGCATGCAAAAACACATGCCCCTTGTGCAGGGCTCAACTGCAATGGTCGGCTGTTGTTGAAGACATGGTGTAGATATGCAGTACATGGTTCACACTAAATGCACATTATTTTGTGTATATATCAAAGATTACATTACTTCGTTTTATCTTTCGTTCAAGTAAACTTTTTTTTGAATTTTATTGAAATAAACTTTTTATTTGAGTCTAGGGTTGGGTTCGACGTGCGGATCGATGGATCACGGAGGTCGTCGCGACACGATTGTGCCCGGCGTTGGGCTCACCAACATTCGTTAAGGTTGTCTGCACTGGGCGCCTGTAAAAGAAACACCAGATGTTATGGCGTACGCGTTTGACTTTTTTTGCGCTGCAGCGGGGTACTGCAAGCTGAGCGCCACGCCCGCGCCTCTCCCGGAGACGCCAATCTTGGCGAGGTACCGCGCGTCTGAGACCGGCCACCGTGCCGTGGGGCCCGCGCGCCATCCTCGCGCCCGTCGCCGCTGGTGAAGAGGACGTCGTGGTCGGCGTCGGCTGCATCAGCCACCCACCCGGGGAGCGCGTCACTGTCGGTGCGGAGCGAGACGTGGAGGTCAAGCCCGGCGACGGCGCAATTCCGCGCCACTGCACCGCTCGTGGAGGGAGAGAAACTGAGGGAAATGACGCGTGGAGGTCCTCACCACGACCATGCAGGAGAGGAGGGGCACGGCCGGTGGCGTCGAGCGAAGAGCCGTCCGGCTAAAAACCCGCAGACCACTGCGCCGCTAGCCCACACGCCCCGCTGACTGGCCCGCCGACGCCCTTGGAGAAGAGAGGTGGGAGAGGGGGCCGGGGCAGCATGACGACGGTGGGGCCGTCTGCCGGCCGAGGCGGCGGCGCAGATGGCATGCATAGCCATCGCCTTGCTGGACCGCGTCACTTATCCTCGCCGGATAAAAGCCGTCACCGGCAGCGGTTATCCATCATATCCATCGACAGAGAAGAGGAGTGCGCGATTTGCCTTGGCACGTTTGAGGACGGCGATCTGTGCAGCATCATGCCCTTCTGCCGCCACGAGTTCCACGGGGAATGCATTGTCGATTGGTTAAGGGCATGCAAAAACACATGCCCCTTGTGCAGGGCTCAACTGCAATGGTCGGCTGTTGTTGAAGACATGGTGTAGATATGCAGTACATGGTTCACACTAAATGCACATTATTTTGTGTATATATCAAAGATTACATTACTTCGTTTTATCTTTCGTTCAAGTAAACTTTTTTTTGAATTTTATTGAAATAAACTTTTTATTTGAGTCTAGGGTTGGGTTCGACGTGCGGATCGATGGATCACGGAGGTCGTCGCGACACGATTGTGCCCGGCGTTGGGCTCACCAACATTCGTTAAGGTTGTCTGCACTGGGCGCCTGTAAAAGAAACACCAGATGTTATGGCGTACGCGTTTGACTTTTTTTGCGCTGCAGCGGGGTACTGCAAGCTGAGCGCCACGCCCGCGCCTCTCCCGGAGACGCCAATCTTGGCGAGGTACCGCGCGTCTGAGACCGGCCACCGTGCCGTGGGGCCCGCGCGCCATCCTCGCGCCCGTCGCCGCTGGTGAAGAGGACGTCGTGGTCGGCGTCGGCTGCATCAGCCACCCACCCGGGGAGCGCGTCACTGTCGGTGCGGAGCGAGACGTGGAGGTCAAGCCCGGCGACGGCGCAATTCCGCGCCACTGCACCGCTCGTGGAGGGAGAGAAACTGAGGGAAATGACGCGTGGAGGTCCTCACCACGACCATGCAGGAGAGGAGGGGCACGGCCGGTGGCGTCGAGCGAAGAGCCGTCCGGCTAAAAACCCGCAGACCACTGCGCCGCTAGCCCACACGCCCCGCTGACTGGCCCGCCGACGCCCTTGGAGAAGAGAGGTGGGAGAGGGGGCCGGGGCAGCATGACGACGGTGGGGCCGTCTGCGGACACGGCGGTGCCGCGCCCCTCGATTGGCCGCTGCTGCCTGCCGCGCTCTGCGCATGGCCACCACCCCCACTTGCCGCCGGGCTTAGCCGCCGCGCCTCCCCTCCCCACTTGCCGCCGGGCCGGAGAGGGAGCCATGGGCGTGCGCGCCGCGGGGAGCCGGCTGCCACCGCCCTCCGCCGCGGGGAGCCTTCCACGGCACGGCTGGGAGCCGGCGGAGGGGGTGACGGCAGAAATTGGTATATAATATAAATCTCGATGATTACTCCCCCCGTCCCATAAAGACCGTTCGTTTGGGTTTGTCTTAAGTCAAACCATCTTATGTTTGACTAAGTTTATATAAAATTATATCAATATTTTTCATGTGTATCAAGTTTCATTAGATTTATTATGAAGTATATTTTCATACTATACCTATTTAGTGTTATAAATATTGATAATTTTCGTTGTAAACTTGGTCAAATAAAAAATAGTTTGACTTAAGATAAATCTAAACAAACAGTCTTTGTGGGACGGAGGGAGTATGATAGAATATTTTTTAAAGGATAAAAATAAGACGACGAGTGCGAATAGCCTAATTTGTTCATGCATGCCGTACGCAACATGATATTCGTTGTCCAAGTTGCTTGGCAAACGATCAGCAGTCGTTGCTCAAAACGACATGATGCATGTATATGCATGCATGGTGTTTAATTTACTTCTCTTTATTTAATAAGTACAAGTATATTTTTAGTAGAATACATATAGGTTTTCTAAAAAAAAGAGTTAAGATATATTCTATATATGTACAAGAGTTTCACCCTAAGCCCATTATCCAGACCAAGTCCAATCTGTTGTAAAACCATACATGCATACTCTTCCATATACAACAAGGACAAAAAAAAACAAGAACATAGTAGCTCAAACAATAACCGAGCCGACACCCCCCAACACTTGTATAGTTTCGTCCACAACGTACGGGCTGATTCTATCTCCCAACGCATTGTTGAGCTAGCTAGCTCCTTGTTTCACGTAGAGATTGCAACTCGATCCTAAACATTGGCGGACAGTAGTTGTTCTAGGGATAGAAGAAGCTCACTATTGATTTCAAGGGCTTGGGCTAAGTTGTGTTTAAGGATGGCATTGTCTTTCTCAAGAGCATCCACCTTTTTTTCCAACTTGTCGACCGCCGGCAACACCCGAGAATACATGTGCATCAGGGTGCCAGCGAGCCCAACGGCGGCCACACCGGCTGTAATCCTAGCGCGTGCAAGAAGCCGGCGCTGCAGGAATTAAGCGAAACAAGTAAGCTAGATGATATATCATGCATGTCCGTCGTCAGAAGATGATCGATCGATATATGATGATATAACAAATAAAAGAAGATGGATGTAATTGAAAACTGAACTGAATCGTAGATGATGTACCATGTCGTCGATGGTTAGCGGTGGCGGCGTGGAGGACGCCGACGAAGCACCACGGCGAGGCAGCGAAGCACCTGCAGGAGGCCCTGATGAAATTGCTCGCGCCATCTTGCTCGCCACAGATCGAACGACGAACGCTGCTGCGGCCATCGCCACCGATTGAATCGTCTCGTCTCGTGGATTGGATTTGATTTGATTTGATTTGCTGATCCCTTGATCGGTCCCTCCTCGATCTGTGTCCACAGATATATATGATTTCTTTCATCAGAAGCAGAACCTAATTCCATTCGGATTCCAACTCCAATAGGCCGTACGTCGGTTTTGGTTTCTGAAGAGGACTGCTCTCCAAATTGTGGGGTTGACCCTGAAATAATGTGAGCCCCACAATAATAAAAATCTACATCACGCAATGTTCTAGCATCGCTGCGGGATCCACTCCGTAATTTTTTTAAAAAAAAACGGGATTAGGCTTCCTCGCATGCAGGTTGCAGGGCTCTCTTCATTTTTGAATTATGTATGGTGGCATGGTGCTCCATTACACAAGTCTGAGCCGCTCACTGCAAACATTTATTATATGGCAAAATCTAAACGGAGAGGGCTCTCGATTTAGCTCTAAATCGAGAGCCCCCAAGTTACATCCTTGAGATAAAACAACATCAGAGAAAAGTATCTTCC
>OAMR01000710.1:482659-510151 GCA_900205405.1 Echinochloa crus-galli
TGGCGGCGGCGGCGGATCCGGCGGCGGCGGGGGTGAGGTGTAGGGGTTAGTGGAGGGCGGGGTGGAAGGGGAGGGGTGGACGGCGGCGCGGCGGCGAGGGTCGCCGCCGGCCGTGGGGGGTGGTGGTGGCGGGTGGCGGCGGGGCAGCACGGCTATCGGGAGCGAGACGAGTTAGGGGGGGCTCTCGCGATAAGGCTATCGGGAGAGGGCTCTCCCTCTAGTCGCCCCCTTATTATATGTAGCAGCAATCCAAAATCACAGGCTCGCTCTGCGGGTAAATTATGCGCCTCACGCCCTCACCTGCGCATGACAGGGTGAGGCCAGCAGGTAAGCAAATTATATTTTTTTAATAAAGGAATAGTGTATACCCTGTCCTCCACTCCATCCGTTTCAAAATAAGTGCACATCACACTTTTTGAAGAGTCAAACCTTTTAAATTTTGACCAAATTTTATAAAAATTATACTTATATTTATGATGTATAATAAGTATCGTTAGATACAACATTGAGTATACTTTCCTACTAAATTTATTCAAGATACAAATGTTGATATTATTTTCTATATTCGTAGTTAAATCTGAAAATGCTTGACTCCTCGAGAAGTGAGATGTGCACTTATTTTGGGACGGAGGGAGTACATTACAAATCATATCCGACCATTATTTATTACAAAAAAGACGTACAACTTTTCTACGCGAAGCACAACACGGTGGACAGATTAGAAGCAAAGCCTATTACTAAACATCTATCCATTTTCCGCGAATATATCCATAGCTGTGGATTCCAATGCTCGACAGGCCCCTGAGATAGTGTCCCGGTCTTCCTCGTTCTAAAGTAGAGCCCAGAACCTGATTCAGTGCGTGGCCCTGAAAAGAATTTGATGTTCATTTTCTTAAAAACAACATCATTTCTGGTAAGTTAAATGGTCCAACAAACAACACTTACACCTATTAGAATAAAATTATTTTGCCTTCCCCTTACCTCTTGTAGCCAAGATCCAAACATACGCAACACATTACTACGTTCATGTAGGTCAAAGGTAGTATTTGGATTATTCTCCAAATTAATCTAGCTATATGGCAATCCAAGGATAGCAAATTATATTATGATTACTTATTTTTAAAATGAAAAAGGTTTAATTTTCAAAAGTCTATAAACATAGCAGTAGCTTACATAATCACCCGATTTTCCATAAACAATAGCCTAGAAGTTCCGAGTCCTCTGATACAATAGCCGGCGGTCAACGCGAGAGACAGAGAGAGCCTCTGTTGTTCCATAGGCTTCGAGAATTGGCCATCCAACCGTTGGATCGGATCCGACGGTTGTGGAGACAGACAGGTGCCGGGATGAATTATCGGCCCGACAAAACAAAAAAAAACGGAGAGCGAGAAAAATCCCACCGCTTTTTCCCTCCTCGTCTTCTTCGCCGGGCCGGCGGCAAGGGCGCACCCCCCCAACCCCCAATCCATCCATCCTTCCTTCCTACCTACAATGGCGGCGCCTGTGCCCGCCCTCGAGTCCGTCTCCGCCCTTGAATCGGCTTGGCAGGTAACCCATCCCCCCTCTCCTCTCTCTGCCTCTCTCTGCGTCACTCGGTCTTCTCACTCCAGATCTCCAATGCAGCTCCTGATCGCCAACTTCACCGAGTTCCAGCTCGCCACCGTCATCACCTTCCTGCTCCACGAGTCCGTCTTCTTCCTCTCCGGCCTCCCCTCCCTCCTCTTCGAGCGATTCGGCCTCTTCGCCAAGTACAAGATCCAGGTATTTATTATCTTATCTCTCCTTTTTCATCGCTGCGCTGCCGCCAGCGTTACCTGATCTGATCTGATTCATTCATCAACTACCATTCACATGTGTTTGCATTGCACGCACCACACGTGAATCAAATTTGATTCCTTTTCTCTGCCTGCCAAGTAAACCGCAACAGTAATAATAAGATTGGACTGGTGATATCCAGAGGCAGGCAACCAGTTTCCGTTTCAGCTGTCTGTCATGGATTCAGTACCAGCTCTCTTTCGTCCCCATACCATAGTGGTGTCATAGTCTAACAAAGGTGACAGCGATGCTTAGGGTAGGCAACCTCTCCTTTACCTTTCCCCTTCCCCTTTCTCCCTTCTTCCCATTGACACGCAACCATTAGTCCATTACCGGCTCTTCTACAGTCATACATGCCTCCTGTGCAAATCGACTTGTCTAGATGACCAAAAGGAAGCCCGCTATGCCAAGAATTCGGCCTGTGTCGCCATCTTGGGTTCTAACACGACGCAATGTTAGGTCATCACCTTCTCTCACAGCTCCACTGCTTTTTTTAGCTTCTACACAGGGGACTTAGGAAGGCTCTTTAATCACACATGCAACTTAGGGGGAAATAAAGCAGTCTGAGAAATCATATTTACAGCGCTTACCTTGCAATAGTATTGTTTCAGCCGTTCACGAATCTAATGTTGCTTTCCCTAACAACTGGCATTGGTACACAAGTAGGTACCAACCCAGGACTTCGCCAATAATTTTTGCGCCTATTTTCTTCACCATACAATGATGCCTAGTTCCTTGTAGATAATCTTGCTCAGTTTTAAATTTACAATGGAATGAGATGCCTGGATCTCACTGTTTCAAAGAGAGCATGTTAGCAAATAATGCGAAAAACAAGATCGAACACGAGACACGATTTAACGTGGAAAAACCCTTGTGGGAAAAAAACCACGGAAGACAATCACTATTGAGGAGAGTTTACAAGCAGGGATGATACATGGCTTATCTGTCTTGCCTTGTCTTGTCTTGTCTTACCGTCTACATAGGCTTACATATATATATACAGATCACGCGCCCGTACTTGGTTGCGTTACCAAGGTGGGACTAAACTGTGCACTTTCTGAGAGAAACCACAGCGCGATGGGCCTCCGCTTCGCTCCGGCCCAAGTATGGCCTATATCGTGGATGTGAATTTGGAACATATCCAACAAACTCCACCTTGAGACAAATTCCACTCGTAGACGAATAATAAACCTCCATATTCAATTCTTGAATGTACTGTCCATCGGACACCAATGTGTAAGATCACTTGAGTATTCAATTGAGCAAATAACCAATAGTCCAAAACACACACATCTATCAACAAAGCAGACGAACAATCTGGGTCTTCAACAAATTCATAATCCCAGCAAAAGTCTGAGTCTGTGCAACTGATCTCAAATGGTAATAACGCTCAATCATCAAACGACATAAGTCGCAATATCACCATGGTATAAATATTCTGTGAAGAACCGAATTACTGCTACATTCAATGTAGGCATAAATGTGCAACCAACGGTATAAACTTCTGCAATAGACCTGAGCGGACGTCTCCACCTTGAACAACAAACGTACTGAATGCTAGTACAAAATGTTGTAGTATCTATGCAGTAACTTTGACTAAATCCCTCAACATGAGCAAAGACATCAATAAACGTACTGCTCCCGCAATACAAAACACTGTAGTATTTAGTCAAACAAAAAACTCCTGTAGTATTTAGTCAAACAAAAAACTCCTCTGTTGCACGTGAAATCCTCCACCTCAAACTCAATTCAGAGCAAAACCTTCACTTTCAATTAACCAACACCATAGGAGTAAAAAACCACTAGGCTGGCATGAACGATGTTGTCAAAACATCAAGATGAATTAACTCAAAGTGATCCGATAATAATCCCAACATCTCCTCAAAATCTCAATATATCTCAGCAGTGGAAATCACATATCATAGAAGCCATATGAAAGAAATAACCAGAAGAAAATAATCTGCAGTAATAATCTAGGTATGTTACTGTGTGAACCTAGCAATAACCTGCAGCATTGTGTACAACTCCGTGTACGTTCAGCAAAGCTGAGAAAACCTTCTGGTAGCTTCTCGTAGATTGGTCTGCAGCATCTGGCAAATACGGAATCAGATTCCGTCTTAAACTCCACGTTGACAAGTCTTGCACGAGGTAGCCACTCGCAGATTGATCCGGCTGGCGGCGCGCGATAAACAGGGACGAAACCCAAATTAAATTTTTTTTTCACGTGATCTCGTACCAAGCTCTGATACCACTTGTTAGCAAATAATGCGAAAAACAAGATCGAACACGAGACACGATTTAACGTGGAAAAACCCTTGCGGGAAAAAAACCACGGAAGACAATCATTATTGAGGAGAGTTTACAAGTAGGGATGATAAATGGCTTATCTGTCTTGCCTTGTCTTGTCTTGTCTTACCGTCTACATAGGCCTACATATATATATACAGATCACGCGCCCGTACTTGGTTGCGTTACCAAGGTGGGACTAAACTGTGCACTTTCTGAGAGAAACCACAGCGCGATGGGCCTCCGCTTCGCTCCGGCCCAAGCATGGCCTATATCGTGGATGTGAATTTGGAACATATCCAACAGAGCAGGCATTGCTATCGGATTCTGTTCCTAGTTTATATAGTGTAAATGAAAGAGTAACTGGTTCATTTCCTCTCTTTTATTTAGTTTCAGTGATATAACCTTTCATCTGGTGGAGCTAAGTAATTCATCGAGCACCTATACTTATCTCGCTGCATCTTGTTTTCTCAACAAAAAATTGTTTGCGTCTTTGCAGAAGAAGAGCAACACCTCTGCTTATCAAAACAGATGTGTCCTGCGTCTCATTCTATACCATGTCTGTGTCAACTTGCCTGTCATGATTTTCTCCTACCCTGTTTTTTTTACCAGTCTAGTCTCTGAGACAGCAAATCTGTGCAGATATGCTACACCCTTTGGGTTAACTTCTGAATATGCCCACCCTGCTGAAATTTTGTTCCTGGGATTCGCCACTGTTGTTGGTCCTGCTCTTACTGGCCCTCATTTGTTCACCCTATGGGTTTGGATGGTGTTGAGGGTATTGGAGACAGTTGAAGCTCACAGTGGCTACCACTTCCCATGGAGCCCATCAAATTTCCTTCCACTGTATGGCGGGTAAGTAAGCTAGAGTTAGGATTGTCTCCCATAAAAGTAGCTGTTTGAAGTTCAGCATCTTAACACTTGTGATATTTCATCATGAACAGGTCGGACTTCCATGACTACCATCACCGTGTGCTCTACACCAAGTCAGGGAACTATGCCTCGACTTTTGTTTACATGGACTGGTGCGGATCTGTGTTCCCATTGGCATTGCAGTGTTCGATCGTGTGAACTACCTTACATGTTGATGAGCCCTTTTAACCCCGTTGGTGTTTCAGGTTGTTTGGGACGGACAAGGATTACCGCAACGCAAAGGCGGTCGAGGAGAAGGAAGGAAAGAAGAAGCTGTTTGAAGTTCAGCATCTTAACACTTGTGATATTTCATCATGAACAGGTCGGACTTCCATGACTACCATCACCGTGTGCTCTACACCAAGTCAGGGAACTATGCCTCGACTTTTGTTTACATGGACTGGTGCGGATCTGTGTTCCCATTGGCATTGCAGTGTTCGATCGTGTGAACTACCTTACATGTTGATGAGCCCTTTTAACCCCGTTGGTGTTTCAGGTTGTTTGGGACGGACAAGGATTACCGCAAGGCAAAGGCGGTCGAGGAGAAGGAAGGGAAGAAGCTGTAGGTGGCGAGAGCTGGTGGTGTTGTGGTAGAGAAGACATGAGCAGCACTGGTGGTAGCATGGCGTTTGTTGCAGGAGAGAAAGATGCAGCCTTTGAAACAGTTAACTTGAGGTTTGTTTGCTTGGTATGATGTTCCGTGGGATGGATGCATGAGATGGCGTCGCAGCAGTAATAACCATTATATTTGGAGCAGCAGATGATGAGGTTGATGTGACATTTGCTTTGCATGAACGCGAGCAAATTAAGCAAAAACCGTAGCCAGTACCTTACCTTGCACTGTAAAACCTAGTACATTTGTGATCCTGTTTTATGTAAAATTAATGTACACAAAGCTTTTTGCATATTCTCCAGAAAGAAACAGAACATTATCTTTTGGGAATCCTAAACTGAACATGATCTTTTTGTTCTTGACCAAGCGATTGTAAACGAGGATATCTACAGAAAAAGAATAAGCTTGATTTGTCATTCATAAGACAATAATAAGATCCTAATAAAATCAAAAATGTTTTTTTTGAGAAAAAGAAATCGGGCTATATATGTTGGCCGCCCGTGACAGTGAGGCCGGGCTATCTACTATACAGTATACACCGTTGCCCTGCAAATGGGGCAGGTAGTGTGGTGGCTGAGCCAGGCGACGATGCAGGGCTTGTGGAA
The DNA here is from genome assembly GCA_900205405.1 of Echinochloa crus-galli. NCBI lineage: Eukaryota > Viridiplantae > Streptophyta > Magnoliopsida > Poales > Poaceae > Echinochloa > Echinochloa crus-galli. Next base: position 488,891 of record OAMR01000710.1, read on the forward strand.
CATGTGGGTGCACCGGGGCAGGAGGCTGCACGTCTCGCCGGCCTCGTACTCCGTCCTGCAGATCACGCACGCCTCCTCGTCCCTGTCAGCACCGGCAGCAGCAGCAAACTCCTGATCGTACGGTGCGTCCCGTATGCTGCTCATCATCTTCGACCGCTGCCGGCGGCGGAGGCGCTGCTGCCGCATCCGCCTGGCGAGCGCCGCCTTCTGCCGGCGGCGGCGGGCGACCTCCTCGTATAGTCTGAAGACGACCGCGCAGGTTGTGAGCACGAAGCAGGCGCCGCCGAAGTACATAGTTATCCTGACGAACCATTTGAAGAAGACGGCGACGACGCCCGCCGTGGCCGCGCGCCCCATGGCCGTCATGGAGATGGAGGAGAAGAGGAGGGATTGAGATCGATCAATCACGGTGGTGGCGGCGGCGGTGATCTGCTCCACACTCGAAATACTCGTCGCAGCGGCGGCAGCAGCCATGGCGGTGCTCGTCGACGTTGTGCTCTACTGCGTCTGCGACGGCGGCGTTCAAGTAGGCTGCTAATAAGTACTAATTGTTTGGCTTGGTGAACGTACGTACATACAATTAATGCATCCAACTCTTCTTGTCCCTGTATAGTATTGTCTATATATATATATATGCAGCTGGCTAACGTGAAAGTAGGTGCTGCCCGCTCGATCGAGCCGGACTACTATTGAATCCTGATCCTATACGGACTAGCTAGAAGGTCTCTTTGCTATCTGCTGCTTCAATTGTTTGTTTAATTTGATGATAAGCAAGCAAATTAAGCTTGCATTGACCGACCGATTCCCATCCCATTGGCATTAATTACTCTCCAAGTCAAATTAAACCCAACGAGAGCTAGATCGGCATCCCTGACACCACTTTTGCATTTGCAGTTTTCTGAATGAGTCACGTTTGCATGCAGCGCGTGGTACATATCTAGAGAGGGACTATGCCTTTGCTCTTATTATCTTTCTGTCTCAAGTTTACGAAAAACAAAGTGCGGCAATGGACATATATAGGTCTATTTTTCAGACCTTTTCTTGGGTCAAAGCAATACAAAAAGGATCGCCCTTATCAATTACATGCGCCAGCATTTTGTTATGGCGTTTGATCTTTTCCTCCTTTGCTTATCACCACCCAAGCTATATACGCGTTTAAATGCAACTTATTTCTATGATATATACTTGAACTTGCATTTAAATTTAGGGTCATATTACTCCGTTGGTTAAAATTGTGATTTCACAATTGTCAGATAACCAAATTCATAAATTTTATTTATGCTTGAGAAATCATAGAAGATTTAAAACATATCAGTTGATGATGAGAAACAAAAGACAAAGATTGACAAACATGATCATCGAGTGCATGCTTTTGCTTTTATATAAGTACACAAGACTTATCACTTGGCATGATTTTGTTGGGGCATGAAAAAAGAATCATATATTATATACGATCTAAGACCCATATTATATATTCTGAATGGAGCGCGCTGTAAGGTCGCATGCATGATTTGTATTTTGGACCCATATTATCTACTAGCTACACCATGTCCTCTGCCGTGGTAAGACGATGTTGATGTGCCGGAACAATGAGCGTGGTAGCTCTACAGATGGGGCAGGTGGTGTTGCCTTGACGCAACCACGTGGCCACGCAGGCTCTGTGGAACATGTGAGCGCAGGCCGGCATGACGAAGCACCTCTCGCCGTGCTCGTACTCCGCCAAGCATATATCACGCACCACGACCTGCCGCCGGCGGCTTCTTCTCCGGCGGCACCATCATCAGGATCAGGCGGCAGCGGGTAGTAGTACGGGACGTCGGTTACGCTCTCGAGCGGCGAGCTTGGCGTCGCGGCGGCCGCGCCATCGTTGGTACCAGGCCACGAGCTCGGAGATGGCCACGAAAATCATGGAGCCGTACACGAGCGCGATGGAGAGATAGGTCAAGGCAAGCATCACCCACGCCATCATCGTATCGTCGCCTTCCATGATGCGCGCTGGATCATCTATCAACCGAGGATCATCCACTCACCACTTTAATTTTCTCCTGGAAGGCCGTACGTGCGTCCTGATTAATTACTCGCTCGATCGCAAGGATTATTGCTGGTACGGTTGAGATTATACTAAATAAATTTTCAGAAAGAAAAGCAGGTACAATTCGATCGAGTAATATGCTCCATGTTGGAGTAGATCGATATGATCGATTCGAGATCGGGAGACTTTGTCGGAATAATCCTATGATCAATTGGAATCCAGTACGACACCTGAAATGGAACTGCTGGAACCTGTTTCCATCTCCTTTTCCCTGATGAAAATAAAAGGCCAAATGTTCCCTGATTCATCATTGTACTTGTAGGCTGAACTGGGCCGATCCTTATTGGGCCAAAAGTCATAACATGTCATATACGAGATATACAGAGGAGAGAATACGAGATTTTGAAAAAAAAGGAATACGAGACGAAGCTGCTTTGTACTGTCTGTATCTTTAGGGTTGTTGCGGTAACTGTGCATCCACGTGGAGACAAAGCCCCTTTGGAACATACATGTGGTGCGGATGTAACTGATAGCATTCTCTGCCCACTCACGAGTTCTATATGGAGACAAGGGAAATTGACCATAAATTCAGAAGAGACCCATTCATCCCAATCTAGGATTAATCATCTCTAAGTCGATCAGTATCACTCAGATAGGTTGATCCAAATGGTTAGATTTTGCTAGTATATAGGACTAGCAGTTATATTTACTCTGCACGTGTATTTGCACAAACGTATGCTAACAACGACGACTACCTCGATCATTCATTAGACCTCACCCGTAATAATAAGAACACAAAACACGTTTCCAATTTCCTTGATGACTATCTGAAAAGCTGAGTCACGATGCCATACACTACCAGAATCCTTCACATCCGCCCGCCTCCTCCGCCTCGGCCATTTTTGGACCCGGTGCTGATGGGGCTTCAGCACCGGGTCCAACGGCTAGGAGCGGGGGCGGCGCACGGGGGCGGCGGGGGCAGCACATTAGCACAAGATTTTCTAGCATTTTATATTGATTTTCTAGTAATTTATAAGATTTTCTAGCATTTTATATTGATTTTCTAGTAATTTATAAGATTTTCTAGCATTTTATATTGATTTTCTAGTAATTTATAAGATTTTCTAGCATTTTATATTGATTTTCTAGTAATTTATAAGATTTTCTAGCATTTTATATTGATTTTCTAGTAATTTATAAGATTTTCTAGCATTTTATATTGATTTTCTAGTAATTTATAAGATTTTCTAGCATTTTATATTGATTTTCTAGTAATTTATAAGATTTTCTAGCATTTTATATTGATTTTCTAGTAATTTATAAGATTTTCTAGCATTTTATATTGATTTTCTAGTAATTTATAAGATTTTCTAGCATTTTATATTGATTTTCTAGTAATTTATAAGATTTTCTAGCATTTTATATTGATTTTCTAGTAATTTATAAGATTTTCTAGCATTTTATATTGATTTTCTAGTAATTTATAAGATTTTCTAGCATTTTATATTGATTTTCTAGTAATTTATAAGATTTTCTAGCATTTTATATTGATTTTCTAGTAATTTATAAGATTTTCTAGCATTTTATATTGATTTTCTAGTAATTTATAAGATTTTCTAGCATTTTATATTGATTTTCTAGTAATTTATAAGATTTTCTAGCATTTTATATTGATTTTCTAGTAATTTATAAGATTTTCTAGCATTTTATATTGATTTTCTAGTAATTTATAAGATTTTCTAGCATTTTATATTGATTTTCTAGTAATTTATAAGATTTTCTAGCATTTTATATTGATTTTCTAGTAATTTATAAGATTTTCTAGCATTTTATATTGATTTTCTAGTAATTTATAAGATTTTCTAGCATTTTATATTGATTTTCTAGTAATTTATAAGATTTTCTAGCATTTTATATTGATTTTCTAGTAATTTATAAGATTTTCTAGCATTTTATATTGATTTTCTAGTAATTTATAAGATTTTCTAGCATTTTATATTGATTTTCTAGTAATTTATAAGATTTTCTAGCATTTTATATTGATTTTCTAGTAATTTATAAGATTTTCTAGCATTTTATATTGATTTTCTAGTAATTTATAAGATTTTCTAGCATTTTATATTGATTTTCTAGTAATTTATAAGATTTTCTAGCATTTTATATTGATTTTCTAGTAATTTATAAGATTTTCTAGCATTTTATATTGATTTTCTAGTAATTTATAAGATTTTCTAGCATTTTATATTGATTTTCTAGTAATTTATAAGATTTTCTAGCATTTTATATTGATTTTCTAGTAATTTATAAGATTTTCTAGCATTTTATATTGATTTTCTAGTAATTTATAAGATTTTCTAGCATTTTATATTGATTTTCTAGTAATTTATAAGATTTTCTAGCATTTTATATTGATTTTCTAGTAATTTATAAGATTTTCTAGCATTTTATATTGATTTTCTAGTAATTTATAAGATTTTCTAGCATTTTATATTGATTTTCTAGTAATTTATAAGATTTTCTAGCATTTTATATTGATTTTCTAGTAATTTATAAGATTTTCTAGCATTTTATATTGATTTTCTAGTAATTTATAAGATTTTCTAGCATTTTATATTGATTTTCTAGTAATTTATAAGATTTTCTAGCATTTTATATTGATTTTCTAGTAATTTATAAGATTTTCTAGCATTTTATATTGATTTTCTAGTAATTTATAAGATTTTCTAGCATTTTATATTGATTTTCTAGTAATTTATAAGATTTTCTAGCATTTTATATTGATTTTCTAGTAATTTATAAGATTTTCTAGCATTTTATATTGATTTTCTAGTAATTTATAAGATTTTCTAGCATTTTATATTGATTTTCTAGTAATTTATAAGATTTTCTAGCATTTTATATTGATTTTCTAGTAATTTATAAGATTTTCTAGCATTTTATATTGATTTTCTAGTAATTTATAAGATTTTCTAGCATTTTATATTGATTTTCTAGTAATTTATAAGATTTTCTAGCATTTTATATTGATTTTCTAGTAATTTATAAGATTTTCTAGCATTTTATATTGATTTTCTAGTAATTTATAAGATTTTCTAGCATTTTATATTGATTTTCTAGTAATTTATAAGATTTTCTAGCATTTTATATTGATTTTCTAGTAATTTATAAGATTTTCTAGCATTTTATATTGATTTTCTAGTAATTTATAAGATTTTCTAGCATTTTATATTGATTTTCTAGTAATTTATAAGATTTTCTAGCATTTTATATTGATTTTCTAGTAATTTATAAGATTTTCTAGCATTTTATATTGATTTTCTAGTAATTTATAAGATTTTCTAGCATTTTATATTGATTTTCTAGTAATTTATAAGATTTTCTAGCATTTTATATTGATTTTCTAGTAATTTATAAGATTTTCTAGCATTTTATATTGATTTTCTAGTAATTTATAAGATTTTCTAGCATTTTATATTGATTTTCTAGTAATTTATAAGATTTTCTAGCATTTTATATTGATTTTCTAGTAATTTATAAGATTTTCTAGCATTTTATATTGATTTTCTAGTAATTTATAAGATTTTCTAGCATTTTATATTGATTTTCTAGTAATTTATAAGATTTTCTAGCATTTTATATTGATTTTCTAGTAATTTATAAGATTTTCTAGCATTTTATATTGATTTTCTAGTAATTTATAAGATTTTCTAGCATTTTATATTGATTTTCTAGTAATTTATAAGATTTTCTAGCATTTTATATTGATTTTCTAGTAATTTATAAGATTTTCTAGCATTTTATATTGATTTTCTAGTAATTTATAAGATTTTCTAGCATTTTATATTGATTTTCTAGTAATTTATAAGATTTTCTAGCATTTTATATTGATTTTCTAGTAATTTATAAGATTTTCTAGCATTTTATATTGATTTTCTAGTAATTTATAAGATTTTCTAGCATTTTATATTGATTTTCTAGCATTTTATATTGATTTTCTAGCATTTTATATTGATTTTCTAGCATTTTATATTGATTTTCTAGCATTTTATATTGATTTTCTAGCATTTTATATTGATTTTCTAGCATTTTATATTGATTTTCTAGCATTTTATATTGATTTTCTAGCATTTTATATTGATTTTCTAGTAATTTATAAGATTTTCTAGCATTTTATATTGATTTTCTAGCATTTTATATTGATTTTCTAGCATTTTATATTGATTTTCTAGCATTTTATATTGATTTTCTAGCATTTTATATTGATTTTCTAGCATTTTATATTGATTTTCTAGCATTTTATATTGATTTTCTAGCATTTTATATTGATTTTCTAGCATTTTATATTGATTTTCTAGCATTTTATATTGATTTTCTAGCATTTTATATTGATTTTCTAGCATTTTATATTGATTTTCTAGCATTTTATATTGATTTTCTAGCATTTTATATTGATTTTCTAGCATTTTATATTGATTTTCTAGCATTTTATATTGATTTTCTAGCATTTTATATTGATTTTCTAGCATTTTATATTGATTTTCTAGCATTTTATATTGATTTTCTAGCATTTTATATTGATTTTCTAGCATTTTATATTGATTTTCTAGCATTTTATATTGATTTTCTAGCATTTTATATTGATTTTCTAGCATTTTATATTGATTTTCTAGCATTTTATATTGATTTTCTAGCATTTTATATTGATTTTCTAGCATTTTATATTGATTTTCTAGCATTTTATATTGATTTTCTAGCATTTTATATTGATTTTCTAGCATTTTATATTGATTTTCTAGCATTTTATATTGATTTTCTAGCATTTTATATTGATTTTCTAGCATTTTATATTGATTTTCTAGCATTTTATATTGATTTTCTAGCATTTTATATTGATTTTCTAGCATTTTATATTGATTTTCTAGTAATTTATAAGATTTTCTAGCATTTTATATTGATTTTCTAGCATTTTATATTGATTTTCTAGCATTTTATATTGATTTTCTAGCATTTTATATTGATTTTCTAGCATTTTATATTGATTTTCTAGCATTTTATATTGATTTTCTAGCATTTTATATTGATTTTCTAGCATTTTATATTGATTTTCTAGCATTTTATATTGATTTTCTAGCATTTTATATTGATTTTCTAGCATTTTATATTGATTTTCTAGCATTTTATATTGATTTTCTAGCATTTTATATTGATTTTCTAGCATTTTATATTGATTTTCTAGCATTTTATATTGATTTTCTAGCATTTTATATTGATTTTCTAGCATTTTATATTGATTTTCTAGCATTTTATATTGATTTTCTAGCATTTTATATTGATTTTCTAGCATTTTATATTGATTTTCTAGCATTTTATATTGATTTTCTAGCATTTTATATTGATTTTCTAGCATTTTATATTGATTTTCTAGCATTTTATATTGATTTTCTAGCATTTTATATTGATTTTCTAGCATTTTATATTGATTTTCTAGCATTTTATATTGATTTTCTAGCATTTTATATTGATTTTCTAGCATTTTATATTGATTTTCTAGCATTTTATATTGATTTTCTAGCATTTTATATTGATTTTCTAGCATTTTATATTGATTTTCTAGCATTTTATATTGATTTTCTAGCATTTTATATTGATTTTCTAGCATTTTATATTGATTTTCTAGCATTTTATATTGATTTTCTAGCATTTTATATTGATTTTCTAGCATTTTATATTGATTTTCTAGCATTTTATATTGATTTTCTAGCATTTTATATTGATTTTCTAGCATTTTATATTGATTTTCTAGCATTTTATATTGATTTTCTAGCATTTTATATTGATTTTCTAGCATTTTATATTGATTTTCTAGCATTTTATATTGATTTTCTAGCATTTTATATTGATTTTCTAGTAATTTATAAGATTTTCTAGCATTTTATATTGATTTTCTAGCATTTTATATTGATTTTCTAGCATTTTATATTGATTTTCTAGCATTTTATATTGATTTTCTAGCATTTTATATTGATTTTCTAGCATTTTATATTGATTTTCTAGCATTTTATATTGATTTTCTAGCATTTTATATTGATTTTCTAGCATTTTATATTGATTTTCTAGCATTTTATATTGATTTTCTAGCATTTTATATTGATTTTCTAGCATTTTATATTGATTTTCTAGCATTTTATATTGATTTTCTAGCATTTTATATTGATTTTCTAGCATTTTATATTGATTTTCTAGCATTTTATATTGATTTTCTAGCATTTTATATTGATTTTCTAGCATTTTATATTGATTTTCTAGCATTTTATATTGATTTTCTAGCATTTTATATTGATTTTCTAGCATTTTATATTGATTTTCTAGCATTTTATATTGATTTTCTAGCATTTTATATTGATTTTCTAGCATTTTATATTGATTTTCTAGCATTTTATATTGATTTTCTAGCATTTTATATTGATTTTCTAGCATTTTATATTGATTTTCTAGCATTTTATATTGATTTTCTAGCATTTTATATTGATTTTCTAGCATTTTATATTGATTTTCTAGCATTTTATATTGATTTTCTAGCATTTTATATTGATTTTCTAGCATTTTATATTGATTTTCTAGCATTTTATATTGATTTTCTAGCATTTTATATTGATTTTCTAGCATTTTATATTGATTTTCTAGCATTTTATATTGATTTTCTAGCATTTTATATTGATTTTCTAGCATTTTATATTGATTTTCTAGCATTTTATATTGATTTTCTAGCATTTTATATTGATTTTCTAGCATTTTATATTGATTTTCTAGCATTTTATATTGATTTTCTAGCATTTTATATTGATTTTCTAGCATTTTATATTGATTTTCTAGCATTTTATATTGATTTTCTAGTAATTTATAAGATTTTCTAGCATTTTATATTGATTTTCTAGCATTTTATATTGATTTTCTAGCATTTTATATTGATTTTCTAGCATTTTATATTGATTTTCTAGCATTTTATATTGATTTTCTAGCATTTTATATTGATTTTCTAGCATTTTATATTGATTTTCTAGCATTTTATATTGATTTTCTAGCATTTTATATTGATTTTCTAGCATTTTATATTGATTTTCTAGCATTTTATATTGATTTTCTAGCATTTTATATTGATTTTCTAGCATTTTATATTGATTTTCTAGCATTTTATATTGATTTTCTAGCATTTTATATTGATTTTCTAGCATTTTATATTGATTTTCTAGCATTTTATATTGATTTTCTAGCATTTTATATTGATTTTCTAGCATTTTATATTGATTTTCTAGCATTTTATATTGATTTTCTAGCATTTTATATTGATTTTCTAGCATTTTATATTGATTTTCTAGCATTTTATATTGATTTTCTAGCATTTTATATTGATTTTCTAGCATTTTATATTGATTTTCTAGCATTTTATATTGATTTTCTAGCATTTTATATTGATTTTCTAGCATTTTATATTGATTTTCTAGCATTTTATATTGATTTTCTAGCATTTTATATTGATTTTCTAGCATTTTATATTGATTTTCTAGCATTTTATATTGATTTTCTAGCATTTTATATTGATTTTCTAGCATTTTATATTGATTTTCTAGCATTTTATATTGATTTTCTAGCATTTTATATTGATTTTCTAGCATTTTATATTGATTTTCTAGCATTTTATATTGATTTTCTAGCATTTTATATTGATTTTCTAGCATTTTATATTGATTTTCTAGCATTTTATATTGATTTTCTAGCATTTTATATTGATTTTCTAGCATTTTATATTGATTTTCTAGCATTTTATATTGATTTTCTAGCATTTTATATTGATTTTCTAGCATTTTATATTGATTTTCTAGTAATTTATAAGATTTTCTAGCATTTTATATTGATTTTCTAGTAATTTATAAGATTTTCTAGCATTTTATATTGATTTTCTAGTAATTTATAAGATTTTCTAGCATTTTATATTGATTTTCTAGTAATTTATAAGATTTTCTAGCATTTTATATTGATTTTCTAGTAATTTATAAGATTTTCTAGCATTTTATATTGATTTTCTAGTAATTTATAAGATTTTCTAGCATTTTATATTGATTTTCTAGTAATTTCTAAAACCACATTACTATAAGCCTTACAACTATTCACAAGTCATACAAAACAAAATACTAACTAGCTTGCCTTCTCTCTCCATTTAAAACACAACATGCATGAACACTCTCTCCACCATGAACTCAAGCTCTCTCCTCTCTCTCCTCCAAGAACACAATCTCTCTCTAGCTAGCTTTACTTTGATTCACAAATCCCTCTATTTCTAAATCATAGAAGGATTACAAGCTAAATAAAACATTAGAGAATGAAAGAGTGTACCTTGTAGTGCTCCTTAGATGAGTAGATTCTTCACAAATTTTGAAAAAAATTTGGGCAGCACCTCCCCTCCCACGGCCGAGCAGCATGAACACAGCGCCTAAGTGTTCAGCTGGCTCGGGCGGGGGAGGGGAAGCCCCTATATTCAAACACATTAGCACCCGGGTCGTGGCACGACCGGTGCTAATGTTCACCCTTTAGCACCGGGTGCAGCCACGACCCGGTGCTAAAGCCTCTCGGGCACATTAGCACCGGGTCGTGGCTGCACCCGGTGCTAAAGGGTGAACATTAGCACCGGGTCTTTGCCACGACCCGGTGCTAATGTGTTTGAATATAGGGGCTTCCCTCCCCGCCCGAGCCAGCTGAACACTTAGGCGCTGTGTTCATGCTGCTCGGCCGTGGGAGGGAGGTGCTGCCCAAATTTTTTTCAAAATTTGTGAAGAATCTACTCATCTAAGGAGCACTACAAGGTACACTCTTTCATTCTCTAATGTTTTATTTAGCTTGTAATCCTTCTATGATTTAGAAATAGAGGGATTTGTGAATCAAAGTAAAGCTAGCTAGAGAGAGATTGTGTCTTGGAGGAGAGAGAGGAGAGAGCTTGAGTTCATGGTGGAGGAGAGTGTTCATGCATGTTGTGTTTTAAATGGAGAGAGAAGGCAAGCTAGTTAGTATTTTGTTTGTGTATGACTTGTGAATAGTTGTAAGGCTTATAGTAATGTGTTTTAGAAATTACTAGAAAATCAATATAAAATGCTAGAAAATCTTATAAATTACTAGAAAATCTTATAAATTACTAGAAAATCTTATAAATTACTAGAAAATCAATATAAAATGCTAGAAAATCTTATAAATTAATAGAAAATCTTATAAATTACTAGAAAATCAATATAAAAGCTATAAAATCTTATAAATTAATAGAAAATCTATAAATTAATAGAAAATCTTATAAAATTACTAGAGTAGTGCCCACGTGAATGTCTCCCAAACAAACATTCACGTCGAGCCTTCCTCGATCGATCTATATGTCTGGATCGCCCTGTTCGATTTATAGGCCGGGTTAGGTTAGCTAGGGTCTCTTGATCGGCACCGTCTGTCTTCCAACAAGAACACACCACCTCCCTAGCTAGCTCATATCCTCTCCCTCTCGTGCATGCAAAGCTCTCGGTAATTATTGTGTTTGGACTCTTTCTCTCACAATCTGCTCGAAGTTTGCGTAAAGAAATGGCGCCAAGGAATCGTGTCAGACCTTGGTCAAATTGCATGCAGCATTGGCGACGTACGTGAGCATCTCACCATGACATGCTAAACAATGTCAGCTAGTATGAATATAGAGTCGGCCGAATACGCATTAGAATACACGTATTAGAATATATACGTATATAGACGTGCACGCATGGCTACTGAAAAAAGCAAAAAAAAAAAGAAATCCGGGGTCTTTAGCACCGGTTTCAGGCAGCAACCGGTGCTAAAGGCAGGCCCTTTAGCACCGGTTATTCGACCCGGTGCTAAAGGGGTACCCCTTTAGCCTCGGATTAGTTGCACCGGGTGGGAAACCCGGTGCTAAAGGGCTTTCCCACCCGGTGCAGATGTCGATCATTCTGGTAGTGATATGCATGTCGATCACGACCGACCTAGCTCTATATAAAAGCTACATCCATCTGTTCCAGCTAATACTACACTGCAGGGTTGACACTTAATTTGTACTCGTGTTCGCCGACGTCCCAGAAAGGTCAATGAAATTTTATTATCTTCTTTTTTTGCGAAGAAAGGAGATACTCTATCTTGCTAGTCTACAGGCAAAGGAACAGAACACAGCAGCAAAAAAAATCACCAATAACAGTCCCTGAAATTACTAATGTGTAGTTTTACGTTCTTCAACTAATAGATGTACAGTCCTTCCTATTTACCACACTAACGAAAAATTCTGATGAGAGCAGAGATGAGTAAGGGGAGAGAATAATAAGAGTGGAGAGAGAGATGACCCACTGGCTTATGGTCCAATGACCAGCATCTACTATCCAAGATGGCACATAGTCGACATGCCAAATAAGCGACTTGATGTTGGAGGTTTGAACATTGAGTGAAACACCTAACAAGCTTGGAGGTATGCAATCACAAATAAAATAAATAGTCTAATTAGAGACCTAGATGATACACTAGACGTCACATGGATCACCAGGCCGGTGTTTGAGTGACTGAGTCCATAGTTGAGATGAAACCGGTTCATTTGGAGTTGACATTACGAACCAAGTCGAATGAAAGACTACTCAAACTATATATGAATTTATTTTGTGTTGTTTTTTCCAGCATATATAAGGTGTGCTGTCTTCATTACATGTTCTTGAAATAAATTTGTACATTCTGTGATAATCATGGTCTGATACATCCTATATAGGCCGGGCTATGGAAGATGTCTGAAGCCGGAAACATGTCCATCCATTACCTAAAAACCAAAAACAAATTACACACAAGCACGCCAATTAACAAAATGAAAGAAATGTGTAACACACCAACTTTTGATTTGTTTGAATTTTACTTCACCTGCTTCCCAAGTTGTGCTAAGCAAATACGTATGGTGTAGCTCTGCGCTGGAATAATGTGGATAAACTCTGGTGTGCTATCTAGCATCTCATCATGATCCTCAGCAATGCAATGATTCTAGCAAAGCAGGCGGTGACATGTCGTTTTCCTAACTGTCCTTTCGCGGGTCCTTCCTCGACCGTCTTCTTATAGCCGCGCGCACATATTTCAGTTTGATTATTGCTACACGTCTTAACATTATTTGCTCACAAATCGCCCTCGTTTAGGCGCTAGATACCGACATTTATTCCTTCAATCACCACCACCAAGTTTGTCCGTGGAAACTTTGTATGCTCATCATCAGTCACTGGATCTGGACTAACTTATTATATGTATATATACGGTGGCATGTTGTTCCTTGGTTTGGCTGTCTGATAACTGCCACTACCTCCGTCGGTTTTTCATTAGGTGGCCAAATCAAATTAAACGTAAAGAGTGGATGATGCAGCACGTTTGATATCATGGGTTGTCTAGGCACGCGTCATGACTCATGATCGAGCTTAGGTCACCACGATCATCAAGGGATGTTAGACCATTTCATTAGATTTTTCACCATGAAGAATGAGACGTTTGCCTGTAGAGATACCTAGCTCCAATTAACTGCGAGATTTTCACCTCTCCTTTTGGTCCTTTTCATCTATCATCGCTCTCTACTGTTCTTTGTGGTCCTGCCTACTGCAACTGTATATATGACTACCACCCCGGCCCAGCACAAGACAATCAGACATAATTGTCAATTTCCCTTTAGTTTGCAACAAGAATATCTCCGATTGGCTACCGCTTCCTATGGCGATGAGCATCCGAGTCATCAGTGATCAACCACGACGCTATCCTCCAAAAACAAACGGAATCATGGCGTTTCTACGGACGACATGGCAGTGACCCATCGAGAAGGGCCTCAACATTCTGTTTTTGTAAATAAATATGTGTAATCTCTGGGCCTGCATGTGGCATTATTGGGAGGGAGCTCGTCGTTGCCTGGAATCAATCCGGATTCACCTCAACCAGAGGCTCTTGGTTCTTGGCTCTGTGTGTGCCTACCTGCCTCCTGGAAATAAAATTAAGTCTGCCAACGCATGCATCAGAGTTAACATTTTGTAACTTGTTGTTCGATGTTAATTTATTGTATATCTACTATCTAGTGGGTTTTTCTTTCTTGAGGTATTTAAGTACTTTTCGTATGTAATAACGCGCATTTCAACTGTCATCAGTATGGCATACAACTAGTTCTCGGCTGTCAATTTGTTCATTGAAAAATTGTCAAGTTTTTTTCCATGAGCACATTTCACATGAAGTTATTAGGAGAAGAGATATGTATCACGTGGAAATTTATTGTAACCAAAATTTTCTTCCCTAATTGTTCCAAATAGTATAGAAGCAGGTCAATTGTTATGAAATGCATTGACAATTTTGGGCCATATTATTGTGCTAGGAAATATACCTCGCACATCTAGTAAATGTATCATACAAAAAATATGGATAATATCCAATAAGCTAAACCTAGTTAAGGAAACAAAAACTGATACAATAATCCCTCTTTAATTTTCTGTTGAATATTTTAAATTTCATGAAATCCTCAAACAACTTAAAACTGTTTCGGCAATAAATGGTATAGAAAATAGTAGGTAAAGTATATTCCCTATTTATTCCAAACAATTCTAGCTTGACTTGGCGATTATATTCTTTTTCTCAGTTTACTTGGTACAGTAGCTTGTTCTCTGGAAATAGTGCGCTACTACCATATGTTTTGGATGGATCTGGATGGCCGTTTGAGTTTTGTTTTTTTGCAATAATGACATTTACTTGTTGATTTAATTCCTTATTTTACATTAAAATAAATCTTAATTCCTTTCTTGGCCCCAGAAAATTTTTTGTTCCTTATTTGACATTGACTTTTAACTTCATTTATTATTTGACATTTTCATCAGTTTCAAAAATTAAGTCAGACGAAACGTCCCCCAAATCAATTCCAAAACTCATCAAAATTTTTCTAACAATATAACAAATAGACATGAACATTTGTTATTCAAAACAGTACATGCACCTTTATAGTTTTAAACTTAAAATTCACCAAACTAAATATTTTTAAAAACTAACCTAAATTTTATCGCACTAAAATACTATCAAAAAATAAATAAATAATAACTAATATTTATCACATGTGATATAATAGCATATAAAACTATTTTCCATCATAAGTTGAATAGATAATTATGAGTTCTATCTAAAATTTATAAAATACCATATTCTTTCCAATTCTATATGTAACTTATAACGGAAAATATTTTTATGAACTACCATATATAGATATGGTGAATAATATTTATTTTTTCATAATTTTTGAAAGTATTTTGGCGCCATACAATTCATATTTGTTTAAAAGATAGTCTAATTTAGTGAATTTTAATTTTAAAACTATAAAGGCACATGTGTCCTTTTAAATAAAATATGTTCATATCCAAATGTTATATCATTAGAAAAGGTTTCATAAATTTTGAAGGTTATTTGGTGGTCATTTAGTTTGATTTAACTGAAGGAAGTGACGAAAATGTCAATTAAGGAATCAAATTTAGAAGTTAGTGTCAAATAGGGAAGGAAAAACTTTCTAGGGCCAAAAGGGGAATCGAGATTTATTTCGGTGTCAAATAAGGAATTTCCTCTTTTTTTGAAAGTGATAAGGAATTTCCTCTTAGTTGTTAGTAAGTAGGACCACATATTGCTTCATAATTGGTGTTTATGTAAGTTGAACAAAACAAATATATATGAATGAACCCGCAAAATTGGGCTAGATCAGGTCTTTTGTGTGAAAGAAATATACCAGATGCATCCTGCGAATGAATTTAGCCACATTCGTAGACAGGATTCATTATGCTGTAAAAATCAAGTTTAGGAATCAGAACTGAATCAATCATAGTGGCTACTAGATCGAGTAGCTAGAGTAGTGGTGATAATTGCTGCTAGATGCATGTGGCTACACGACGCTGCTACCACCGCTAGTATCGTGCACATCTATCACCTGTCCTGTCTCTATTATTGAGTTACACAACATCATTTTCTTTATACGAGAATTACGGGAAACAACCACACCATTTGATGGATTCATAGTTGTAAATTTGTAATACGTACTCTAGTCAGTATTTACGAGTACGTCATGACTGATTACTTGTGACCGGAGTATCTATTATTGTTTATGCTTAATTACAGACAAACATGCATTGGTATTTGGTACTGAATCGTGATCCAAGCAGTAGGTCAGGTAGTGGTCCAAGCCAAGGTCCGTGGAACAACAGGTGTCCCCCGGCCGGCTGGCTGTATTGGATCACAGCGCCAATTCGCCATGCTGTGTGTTACTGCAAATAATCGCAACCAAAGTTATTAATTACAGCGTCGCGGAAAAATAATGAAACCGGAGATGGGTTGCTAGATTGATGATGATGATTGAAGCTCAATCCTCAGGCAGGCTGTATTGGATTGGTAACATTATATTCCCAACCCAACCGACAAGACGGCAGCTAGCAACCAGGGTCATTATCGTCAAATAATTCCTATGCATGATTAGGCAAAGCTGGCGTCAAAGCTGTTGTTGGTCGTAGGTTTCTTATCTTGCTGGTGTTGTGTCATCCAAGTTCGTTATTAATTCCATACCTCTCGACTCTTGAATTGATTTCTTGTCTCTCGTTATACGTACTCCCTCTATATTGACCTGTTCGGTTGGCTGGTAGCTGGTGGCTGGTGCTGATTTGTGCTGAGAGAAAAATACTGCTGCCTGGTTGGTTGGTGCTGATTCGTTGTGAGAGAAAAACACCGCTGGCTGGTGGCTGATAAGCCAAACGACAGGGGCATTGATAAAGGAAGTCGTTTAGGACAAAGAGTCAAACTTTGAAAATATAAATCATAAATAACTTTTAAATTGTTGAGTTTGAAATTGTAAAAGTTATATGAACAGATTTATTTTAAAAAATACTTTCATAAAAGTATACATATATCACTTTTCGATAAATATTTTTATAGAAATAAGAGGTCAAAATTATGTTTTGAAGACTGTGTCGCTGTCCTAAACGGCTTCCTTTACCAATATAGAGGGAGTATTATGAGTCTTTTTCATTCCCGACCTAGAATGAATTACAGTCTCTTGTTGTATCTGTTATAAATATTTTCTCGTGACTATCATTTCACCTGTAATAAATTCAAAGAAACCGAACAAGGCCTAACCATTGTTGCTCTTGTGTTACTACTGCTAATCCTAATAACCAAAATCGCACCTTCTTCTCACGGGAAAAAAAGTAGGCTTTTTTTTTGTTAACGAAACAACTGCCTCCTTGATCGTGGATAGATGAAGAAAAAATGAAATTGGGGATGGTTGGAGAGCCCCGTGAGCTGTATCCGGATGGCGACAATACGGGCTAGCTGTAGCCGCATGTGTCGCGTACTCGCTTGGCGAATATCCGGATGGAACTGGACCTGTGATGCGGTGCGCAGGAAACGCCGCAGCAACCAGCAGGGTCATTATCGTCAACTCGATCGTATGATTAGGCCGGTTAATCTGAGCCCTTGCTTCCTTTGTTTGATGATGATGATTGAACAACCCTGCCTGCGGCTGGCCTCGTCTCGTCAGCACTCAGCACCCCTGCTTTCTTGCCGTTGCCGCCGCTTCTCCCTCCCCCTGAGTCCCTGACCCTGTATAAGAGGAGCAGCCTCCCCTCTCCTCTCCTCCTCATTGTCGCCGCATCCCATCCCGGCATCCCCGCCCACCAGAGAACTCAGGCACCACCGCACCAACTTCAAAGAGTTGCCCCGCACAAGTTTTGATTTTGTCGCCTCCTCGGCCCCCCTCTTCCTCTTCGAGGTATCGCAAGGTATGCAATTCACCTCTCTCTCTGTACCTTGTTGAAGATTCAGCTTTAGTTCATGGAACAACAATGGGATCCTCTTCTTGTTTATCTACTTCAATTATTGGCTTTAATTTTCTCCCCTGTAAGGGGCTACATGACATTGATTCTCTAAGGAATCTAGCGCTGCCCTGTCAATTTTATGTAGATTCAGAAAAATTAGGGTGCCTTTCCCATGCCTGCAGTGCCTGCGATTTCTTCTGGATGCCAGTAGGTATAGGTCCAGGAATTTAGGCTTGTAAAGCCGACTTTTTTTGAAAGTAATAAAGCCGACTTTTTTTTCTTGGGTTATCCTACCTTGGAGCTAGAGTTATCTTGATGTTCCTCTGAACAAAGTTCTTGTCACATGCGAGTCATTGAATACAGAAAGTTAGCACCTTGTGATAGTTGTCATGGGTTTTCTTAAAACTCTGCCATAGCGTGCATCTTTCACCTTTTCCTAGAATGACGCTCTGGTTTGTTGGACTCTTCTGATCCATTCCAGCATGCAACCCTTTATACTGTATTACTGTTTTTTTTTTGCGAATGCTTTATACTGTATTACTAATTTACATATATAGTGAGCCTTTTAATTCTGTACAGTAGCTAACAGAAAGTTGTTAGCTTATCAGGCAGTCCTCGTTTCTGAAATCTAATGTCTTTACTTCTGTTCAGGTAGAGAAATCCACAAGCAGCTAAAACCTCAAGGAATGCTGAAAGATGTGCTTTCATAGAAGAGATTTCTGCTGTGACATCAAGGAGCCTGCTGCTCCGCAAAGGCTGCTGGTCTGCTCAACTCTTGATGTGAGCAATCACCTTACCTGCATCAATTCTACGCCGTTCAGACTCCGACACGACCAAGCCATAAGAATACTGTTCACCATCATGGACCATGACATGGGGGAGGAGGGCTAAATCTTTGCAGTCCACCTGATCGGTAGGCCAGAGGATAGCCCTGTGTGTTTACACTTTTGAAGATATGGAGGGTAGAGGGAAGATTTTAATGGAGCGGTATGAGCTGGGGAGAATGTTGGGGAAAGGCACATTTGGCAAGGTGCACTATGCAAGGAACCTTGAGTCAAATCAGAGTGTTGCTATTAAGATGATGGACAAGGACAAAGTGCTCAAGGTCGGGCTTTCAGAGCAGATAAGGCGTGAGATCACAACAATGAGGTTGGTGGTGCATAAGAACATTGTTGAACTTCATGAGGTCATGGCGACACGGAACAAGATCTATTTTGTCATGGAGTATGTCAAAGGTGGTGAGCTCTTTAACAAGATTGACAAGAGTGGCAAGCTCACAGAAACTGCTGCACATAAGTACTTCCAGCAGCTCATTAGTGCAGTGGATTACTGCCACAGCCGAGGTGTGTATCACCGGGATCTGAAGCCTGAGAATCTGCTGCTGGATGAGAATGAGAACCTGAAGGTCTCTGATTTTGGACTGAGTGCACTTTCAGAATCAAAAGGGCAAGATGGCTTGCTCCATACCACCTGTGGAACACCAGCTTATGTAGCTCCAGAGGTGATCAGCAAGACAGGCTATGATGGTGCAAAATCGGACATCTGGTCTTGTGGTGTCGTTCTATTTGTTCTTGTTGCTGGTTATCTCCCTTTCCAAGGCCCAAACTTGATGGAGATGTATCGGAAGATACAGCACGGTGATTTCAGGTGCCCCAGTTGGTTTTCCCACAAACTCAAGAAGCTATTGTACAAGATCCTGGACCCCAACCCAAGCACAAGAATTTCAATCCAGAAGATAAAAGAGTCTACCTGGTTCCGAAAAGGTCCTGAGGGGGCCCGCACAGTTAAGGAGAAAATTCCCTGTGAGAATGCCACCACAAATGCTTCTGTGAGGCGCAAAAAGAATCCTTATGAAGATGTGAAGCCACTGACCCTGACAAACTTGAACGCCTTTGAAATTATCTCGTTCTCCTCAGGGTTTGATCTGTCTGGCCTATTTATTGAAAAGAAGTGCAGAAAGGATGCAAGATTTACTTCAGATAAGCCAGCCTCAGCCATCATCTCGAAGATTGAAGATGTCGCAAAGATGCTAAATCTCAGGGTAAGGAAGAAGGATAATGGTGTCTTCAAGATTCAAGGGAGGAAGGAGGGAAGGAATGGTGTCCTTCAGTTTGACATGGAGATCTTTGAAATCACACCGTTCCATCATCTCGTTGAGATGAAACAAACAAGTGGTGATCTACTTGAGTATCAGAAATTATTTGAAGAGGACATCCGGCCAGCGCTGAAGGACATAGTCTGGGCCTGGCATGGAGATGATCAGCAGCAAAAGCAGGAGTAGCTTTGGATGCCTCAGTTAGTTTTTGTTCAGAAAATTCGTTGAATTTTTCAGTTCAAGAGTTATTCTGTTCTGCATGTGTGCGTTTCCTTTTTAGCAGCTACATTCTTTTTTTCTGTTGTATTGGAAGAGCACCTAGCGATGGTGGTGATGTGAACCACTCTATATTCCATCAAACAATATTTGTTGAGAAGCTGAGTTCTTAAGTTTCATTCTGAAAATTGTATCTATTCTGTTACGGTTGTCGCTATCAATATTGAAATACAATGCTCTTGATCCTCGAAAAAATGTTGAGCCTTCCTGTACTTCTCTAATAGCATCTTCTGGGGAAACATTGTGCCAAACATTTGCAAAAGATATGCAGCTCAGCACCTGCATATGGTATCACTTGATTTTAGCCATCGCTTCAAAGATACTTTATATGTTCTTTTCTTCTGATGCTTGAGATTCAAATTGATTGAGCCCATTAAATCTACTGAACAGTTCGTTCTTTCTATGATCTCACTGTCTCTGTCGAGTTTTTCGACCAAAATCTTATAGAATATTTTTTTTTGTATACCATAAGATTGTGCTGTGCTTTGAACCCCCAACTTTCAGCAAGTAACTCTTGATTGCTTAGTCAGTCTGCATATATTCATAAATAGTGAAATAAGTTGGGAACGAAACAAGGGAACCGGTATACAAATAGTGAAGTACAGGTAGCACTTCATTGGAAAGTGGAAACTAAAAAAGTAGTGTGACAAATAAAGCAGGGTGAGATATACTCCACATATGAAAAGATGAAACGTAAACACATGTTGATATGTTCAATCTTCAGACAATATTAAAACTCCACTAGTCCACTTGCACTGAAAAGGCATTTTGTCCCCATCAACTGGGATTAAGGATAGATCCAACAGCTTGTTTTTCACATTCCTAATCAACCACCGGTCCACTTTCCAAATGGGTCAAATGTCGATCCAATCCGATTAGTTTCAGCAAACCAATCGCTGCTATGCCAAGTTGTGCATAATTTATGGGATAAACTGTTTGGGTTCCTGATTTTCAACATATTTTGCGTCTTCTTTATACTGTATTACTAATTTACA
>OAMR01000710.1:510348-528711 GCA_900205405.1 Echinochloa crus-galli
GTCATTGAGTCAGTAGCTGTCTCTTATACACATCTGTGATCAGCAAGACAGGCTATGATGGTGCAAAAGCGGACATCTGGACTTGTGGTGTTGTTCTATTTGTTCTTGTTGCTGGTTATCTTCCTTTCCAAGGTCCAAACTTGATGGAGATGTATCGGAAGATACAGCATGGTGATTTCAGGTGCCCCAGTTGGTTTTCCCACAAACTCAAGAAGCTATTGTACAAGATCCTGGACCCCAACCCAAGCACAAGAATTTCAACCCAGAAGATAAAAGAGTCTACCTGGTTCCGAAAAGGTCCTGAGGGGATCCGCACAGTTAAGGAGAAAATTCACTGTGAGAATGCCACCACAAATGCTGCTCGGGCACTTTCTGTGAGGCGCAAAAAGAATCCCTATGAAGATGTGAAGCCGCTGAACGTGACAAACTTGAACGCCTTTGAAATTATCTCGTTCTCCTCAGGGTTTGATCTGTCTGGCCTATTTATTGAAAAGGAGTGCAGAAAGGATGCAAGATTTACTTCAGATAAGCCAGCCTCAGCCATCATCTCGAAGATTGAAGATGTCGCAAAGATGCTAAATCTCAGGGTAAGGAAGAAGCATAATGGTGTTTTCAAGATTCAAGGGAGGAAGGAGGGAAGGAATGGTGTCCTTCAGTTTGACATGGAGATTTTTGAGATCACACCGTTCCATCATCTCGTTGAGATGAAACAAACAAGTGGTGATCTACTTGAGTATCAGAAATTATTTGAAGAGGACATCCGGCCAGCGCTGAAGGACATAGTCTGGGCCTGGCATGGAGATGATCAGCAGCAAAAGCAGGAGTAGCTTTGGATGCCTCAGTTAGTTTTTGTTCAGAAAATTCGTTGAATTTTTCAGTTCAAGAGTTATTCTGTTCTGCATGTGTGCGTTTCCTTTTTAGCAGCTACATTCTTTTTTTCTGTTGTATTGGAAGAGCACCTAGCGATGGTGGTGATGTGAACCACTCGGCTATATTCCATCGAACAATAATTGTTGAGAAGCTGAGTTCTTGAGTTTCATTCTGAAAATTGTTTCTGTTCTGTTATGGTTGTCCCTATCAATAATGAAATACAATGCTTTTGATCCTCGAAAAAAATGTTGAGCCTTTCTGTACTTCTCTAATAGCTTCTTCTGGGGAAACATTGTGCCAAACATTTGCAAAAGATATGCAGCTCAGCACCTGCATATGGTATCACTTGATTTTAGCCATCGCTTCAAAGATACTTTATATGTTCTTTTCTTCTGATGCTTGAGATTCAAATTGATTGAGCCCATTAAATCTACTGAACAGTTCGTTCTTTCTATGATCTCACTGTCTCTGTCGAGTTTTTCGACCAAAATCTTATAGAATATTTTTTTTTGTATACCATAAGATTGTGCTGTGCTTTGAACCCCCAACTTTCAGCAAGTAACTCTTGATTGCTTAGTCAGTCTGCATATATTCATAAATAGTGAAATAAGTTGGGAACGAAACAAGGGAACCGGTATACAAATAGTGAAGTACAGGTAGCACTTCATTGGAAAGTGGAAACTAAAAAAGTAGTGTGACAAATAAAGCAGGGTGAGATATACTCCACATATGAAAAGATGAAACGTAAACACATGTTGATATGTTCAATCTTCAGACAATATTAAAACTCCACTAGTCCACTTGCACTGAAAAGGCATTTTGTCCCCATCAACTGGGATTAAGGATAGATCCAACAGCTTGTTTTTCACATTCCTAATCAACCACCGGTCCACTTTCCAAATGGGTCAAATGTCGATCCAATCCGATTAGTTTCAGCAAACCAATCGCTGCTATGCCAAGTTGTGCATAATTTATGGGATAAACTGTTTGGGTTCCTGATTTTCAACATATGTGCTTTAGTTCTTGATGAGGTGCCGTTATAGATGCCTGATGCGATGTATCTCAAAAAACAAGAGACAAAAGAGACGCTATAGATAAATCTTTGCTAGTTCAACATGCAAATTTACTTGCTCTTTTTCTTTTTCCCCTATGGCTTGGCTCGCTCATCTGCATAGCTGTTGGACCTGTCATGGATATGCTCAGAAGTCAGAACCCAAGTTGGTCGACAGCATGTGTCCAAGTTCAAATCATGCATGAGACATTGTGTTTGCCAAATGTGAAATGATTAATTTGCCACATTCGTAATGGATCAACAATCTTTTTTCAATAGGTTACCACTTTGATGCATCGCATGTCGATACAGTCCAATCAATGTAAAGTTGGTAACCACTTTTCATACTAGCAGTACAGCTTGATTCATCTTTAATCTTCAATGCTAAGAGAACAGGTTGATTGTGATTATCATTGAGCAGAGACCCCCAATATTCAGAAGTTGGAGGTGGCGCAGACCGTGGACCAAATATTGTAGGCGCAGAAACCTTGTCTTGAGATCGCTCTGTGTTCCTAAGGAGGTGGAGAGATAACGGCATGGAAGAAGCAATAGGCTCAAGTCTGAAGATGTACGTATTGATTAGCTGGCAGACATCGAATCAATTTCTGCATTAATTCACGTATGACCACTGTAGTAAGGAAGTAGTGCTACCCCCTCGAAATCTCTTCAGTATTTCTTTTTTTTAGGGATGCTCAATCGTTATTTCATGGGGTTTTAGAAAGCCAAAGGCAAATACATCTAGGTTTTAGCATTTTGGGGAAACACAAGGGGAGGAAGCTGAAGCACTACAGGTGGGGATGCTCAATCGTTTTCTGCTCATCTGTTTTCAAAGAGAGTAATGAATGTGTTTCCAGTTTGATATATATACACCTCGTGTACAGTACATTGGCATGAAAATTCAGATATGTTTGCTCAAATGTAGGTCATCCAATCCAACATGTATATGCTGTCATGGAGCTGGAACTAGAAGTGATTGTGCAATAACCTTCAAACAAGATTTTTTCATGGGCTGGGCCTGATTCCAACCGGGCGGCATCAAGGAAACGACTACACATACGCACGGTCGCCTAGTGTCTTCTGTCTGTCTGTCAGTCATACTCATACATATAGGCCGGCGACATACGTGCCAGAGGAGGATCTGGATCGTCGTTTCGACAGGTAGGAGGGCGGTGACGTCAAGAGGATTCCCATAATCGAGAATCCATAATCCACATTTAAAATCAGCCATAAGCTGAAACAAACAGGGCCGAAGGGGAGGAGGGAAAGTGTACCAAGTGGTCATAATTTAATTTAATTTAATTTACAACAAGCATAATAACATGCAGTGTATGAAAGATCCAGCAGCTACCCTAGCTACTGTTGTCGTCAACCGTGTCTGATCATGATTCTTGAGTGAGAATGTGGCTGTAAATATTGCTCTGTTATTGCCTGATACAGACATATATATCTTCTATGCTAAGATACAGAGCATCACTGAGTACAGAGCATGTGACTAGAACACAATATTCAGTAGTAGGAGGTACTTCTGAATATTGGGTCCATCCATGGACCTTTGACTGAGAACTCCCATAAAGGAAACACCACCAAAACTCAAAAAAAAAATTGTATTGGGTCCACCCATCAGTTTAAGATGCCTCATCTAAGCCTTCTGAAGCTGCGGTTCAGGGGTTTGGCTCTTCATGTCTTCAAGACAACCGGGTTTCTGACCAGAATCCAACCTGTGTTTAGTTCTTCAATTTGGAGAGAGAAAGTTTGGTGAAAATGTCACATCGGACACTGTAGTACACTGTAACACTTTTCGTTTGTTTGTGATAATCGTTGTCCTACCATGACCTAACTAGACACAAGAGATTCGTCTCGTCGTGTACATCAAAACTATGCATTTAGTTTTTTTTATTTACCCACGTTTAGTGTATCATGCATGAGGAGAGATTTGATGTGATAAGTGAATAGTGAAGTTTAGAGAGAGAAAGTTTGAGAAGTTCATGGGAACTAAACACAGTAAATAGGGCAATTTACATAAGTTGCTTGATTGTACAGATTAATGTCAGTCTCAGGTGCATCGTCCATCCAGAAAACATCTCACATTACTGGGATCAATGGACATGGTGGTGTCATCCAAGTGAGAGACTTATCCAACACTACCTGTGAACATCATGGAAGATAACTTTTCGCCACACCACGTTAAAATGTAACAACTCTCCAGTAGTAAACAAAACCGACATGTAACCATGACAAGCTCCTTTCCAAGTACCATCACAATTCACAAATACCAGAAACCCAGTAGGAAAATTTACAAGCATGGTAGCAAAGCAGAAACTAGAATACTTTTTAGAAGATGTCACCAACACAACAGCACTTCAATAAAATAAAGTTGCAAACTTGCAATCCAACAAACTTGTTTCTGAAATTTGCAGATTTCAGCCATGCACATATATTAAATTCTCCCAAGTCTCACATTTAAGCATGGATTTAACGGAGAAATAAAATCACGCAAACTTCTGCTCAAATGTCCAAAGTGCTCGGCTGCACTTATTAGGGCTGCGCTGCAGCAGCCAGCTACTTGTAGCTGCTGTGGCATCTGCTTGTTTGTAGCTGCAGCCGCAGCTGCAGCAAGCACTTCCGATCGGGGCCGAGGTCATGTCCAAAGTTCATACTCACAGCATTGTATAGTATTCTACAACTCAATGCTCAAACATGAACAATTCTGCACATTTACTTTAGCATATAATCCCCAGCCATGTTACATTTGCCGCCATACTACACATCAATACCAACATGTAAGAATAACAGATTGTGCCAATCTTCACCACTGTTGGCACTCAATCACCGCCGTATTACACATCAACTCCAACATGTAGCAACAAAAAGGATCGTGCCAATCTTCGCCTCCGTTAGCACTCAATCAGAAAAATACAAGATAAATTATGAACATTTGTCACCGAGCTTTTTCTGACTCAGATTTTGCCGGTTGTGCAACAAGGGTGCGCCAGAGGTACCGCCCGCTTGCCATGTCCACCATAGTCCAGAATCCGGTTTTCACAGCCGATCCAACCTTGATTAGTGTAGAAAACAATGTTTCAGATTCTGAACCAGTTGTTATTAAAGAAACAATATTGCATCTTGAGATTTGTACATAAGGGAAACAATGAGCTGATGATTTAATATTCAGACCAAGTAGCACTAAGTGACCATCGATTTTTTTTTTTTGAGAAAACCATCGATTGTGCAGCATGCTGCTTAACTATGTTTGCTTTTTCACGTGCACAGCACAGCTCAAGTCCACTGGGCCCAAGTTTCTATGCAGTTAATTTTGTAAGCAAATTCAGACGCTAGATCCAAAAGGTTCATGGCATGATTTTTGTCAGAGCTAAAGATGGTTAGATTGTTTGGTGCGATACCACATATTTGAAGCTCTAGCGAGTTTCAAGGTTACCAAGCTCTGCACAATCAAGCAGTATTTTTTGGACAGAATTTGCAATTGCTTTAATCAGTGCAAGCTGCTATTCTGGAGGTCCTATAGTAGGTTTGTCTTCTTAAGTTGAGGAAATATTGCCGTGCTAGCAAGGTAGTTTATGCATGAAAAACAGCAAGGTTAGTTTATTATCTATCCATGGCATATCTGTATGCACTGATGACTGAATGTTTCAAATGAACCTGAAATTAAGCGTCTCGAGAACCAACCGTGTGCTGACATGATTAAGAAGAGAAGCAAAGTTGATTGGCGAATAGAAGCAGCACAATAGATGAAGAGATTTCTCCTAAATGATTCATCAGCACAATCAAAATTGGAGGTCTTGCTTGTAATCATACTAGTTACTACCAGGAATTTGTGACTTGCGGCTACTATTGGGTACTGTATTTCCCTTGAGCGCAGGCGAGAAGCTAAGAATAGGGGGGAGACGGGGCAGGGCAGGGAGGCGTTACCTTGCAATGGAGGGGCACGGGGGCCCTGGGGGATCCCAACTCAGAGGCGGCCCTGTCGTCGGCGTCGGCGTCGAATTGGTCGGGCTCGGCGTTGAGGCCCCGGATGAGGAAGAATCCGGCGATGGTGGCGGAGAGGAAGATGAGGATGACCCGCAGCGGGCACATGTTGTACGTATTGCCTGGGGCTGGGTTCCTTCCCAACCAACGAAGCAAAGCAATCAACCAATCGAAGCAGGCAGGGAATGGATTCAAGAAAGGCGGCGGCTTTGGGCTCTCCTCCTCGCCGGGGCTTTGGCGATTGGGGTGAGAACAAGTGCAATGGTGGATTGGGGAGGTGGATTGGGAGATTTGATGTGATAAGTGAATAGTGAAGTTTAGAGAGAGAAAGTTTGAGAAGTTCATGGGAACTAAACACAGTAAATAGGGCAATTTACATAAGTTGCTTGATTGTACAGATTAATGTCAGTCTCAGGTGCATCGTCCATCCAGAAAACATCTCACATTACTGGGATCAATGGACATGGTGGTGTCATCCAAGTGAGAGACTTATCCAACACTACCTGTGAACATCATGGAAGATAACTTTTCGCCACACCACGTTAAAATGGGCTTAAGTCCTGTTTGGCTTCAAAGTATTTTTACAGTTTTAGAAAAATACCATGATTTTGTAAATACTTTGGTATTAAAAATTGTGAGGTGTTTGGACGTTGTAGGCTTTGAAGTTTTCAAAACCATGATATTAACAAAACTGTAGTCTCTTTACAGTTTTATAAAAACTTCAGTCTATACCTCTTTTTTTCTAAACCATCGTTTTGCACCCTTATGTCCTTTAAAACTACAGTTTTTTAATACTATGATTTCTCAAAACTACAACATCCAAACAGGGCTTTATTTGATTTGACGTGGTATTTGCAGCATGCATGCTACCCCTTGCACATTTGAATAAACAGCATCGGGCTGGAAAATATTCGGTTTGACAAATAGCCCCAAGACCAAAACGATTTTTTTTTCTGTAAATTAGTAGATTGTGTTGTTTCGCTATAGTCCATGTGCTCCTTAGGTCGAAGAACATTTTTGCCCGCTAAAGAGGATAATGCACGTCCTCGGCTCCTCATTCTCTCTTTTTCCTCAACCTATCAATAACAGCAATCTTTTTTTTCTTCTAAGTAATTCCTCCTCATGCATTCAAGCCTGTTTCAACCGGTTAGTGGGGTCCAACCTCCATGTTGATGCGACAACTGGTGTCGTCCTTTTGTCAAGGCAAGCAATGCATGCGCTTCCAGAAGGTTAATTGTTCGTATGAAAATTTAAAAAGAAAAACGGGAGTATTAATCGTTTGAACCTCAACTTTGGTGACCAAAAGTATATCATCACATCGACATTTTTTCAAAAGAAATTCGAAATACCTTTTCTCATGAAGTTTCACCGTTTACAATCTTTTGCAGATTTTCACCATATGCGTGTCCCGGAATTATATATATGTTTTTCATTAGCGAACAAAGAAATGCAGCAACAATGATTAATGCTAAAGCTGGCTGTCAACGAACTATGTATATATGTAGTGGTTGTCAACCACTACGTAGTGATAATAATATATGTGCATGATTAGTCGGTCATACGAGGTGAGGTGGTGGCCACGACGACACATGCGTACCCGGCCGGGGGTGTGCTGCGCTTATGGTTTTGTGTAGAGAAAGATGCAATGCAGAGGGAGCAGCAAACGGGCGCCGTGACAGGCAAGAGTCGTCGCGGCAGGAAAAGTGGTTGAAGAGTCGGTTGCAGGCTGAGTCCTGCCTGAAGCATCATCGTAAGCCATGTGCAAGCTAGGCCGAATTGGAGTTGAATTTTCCACGGCTGCTTGCTGTCCAAATTGCTTCCCTTCCACTCACTCACTAGTGCAGTGAATTCCATTCCATTCTACTCTGGATCAAGCGAGCTCGCTCGAATAGCTGCTTGATATAAGCTTCAGACAGATGCAAAAAGCAACTCCTAAATTCATTATGCAAAAAGAAGATTCTCCATCACATCAAAATATCATAACATGCATGGAGTACTAAATGTAGATAAAATTAAAAACTAATTGCACAGTTTTGTTGTACTCTGCGAGACGAACATTTTGAGCCTAATTTAATCAATTTTTGGACAATTTTTCGCACATACAAACGAAATGCTACAGTAACGCAATGATTACGAAATGACATCTTACTCCCAAATTCAACATCTAAACAAGGCCTCAGTTCACGACATCCAACAAGTCCGTCCGTCAGTCAGCAAATCCACTCCATGAACGTCTCTTTCGTCATATACCCAACCAATGGCAATGGATAGAGATCATACGGATGCAGAGACAAGGCAACGCACCCACCCACCCGTGTTTCACAAGGGCACAAAAAGTCCGGCTGCTCCGTGGTAGCTAGTGACCAAATAGTAGAGGCCAATGACC
This sequence comes from Echinochloa crus-galli, assembly GCA_900205405.1. NCBI lineage: Eukaryota > Viridiplantae > Streptophyta > Magnoliopsida > Poales > Poaceae > Echinochloa > Echinochloa crus-galli. The sequence goes on from OAMR01000710.1 coordinate 518,640, forward strand.
AGTGATTGAACCACTTTCCAATGAAGCATGGCCTCTCCAGTCTCCACCCAGCCCATCACTACCACTTATTTTCTCAAGTAAGCAATCTGCTGATCCAAAAGTCAGGTGTGCAGGTTAACAAACAATTCCGCCAACGCCATCTTCCCAATATCCACTACTTGTAAACACAAGATGGCAAAGATTTTCAACCGGATAACAAGCACCAACTCGTTGAGGAAATGCGACTGCCACTTCATCCATCACCATTTCGTCAACCTTCTTTCCACTATGGTGTCCAACCTTTCTCCTCTCCACCACAACTCGCACAAAACACCTTACTACTTATATACAGACGAACAAAATCGTCATTATACAGAACCAGCCAACCTTTCAAAAAAAAAGAAGCAAAGAGCCAATATAGGCACGTGCAATTGAATATGGAGAAAGAGACCTGTTAGCGATTATATATGGACCCAGTAATCTACAACTATAATGATCGTGAACATGACAGTGACTGCAATAACTCCATCCCCATCTCGATTTCTCACTGAACCCACAGGTTAATATATGATGAAATGCCCCCAACACATCAAACAGGTGGGAGAGGCCTAATGCAATGCATGGGCACATGTTAACTGGTCAGGTGAGTGCTACTTAACAAAATGGATCATACTTTTGCATCAACGAACACAGTCCAGCTTATCTCCTTAGTAACCCCTACACCACTGTAAGGAGGAGGCAAGGAAGTCTTGGCTCGACATTTCATTACCTCTATATAATCAAAGTTCGTTCGTTCATTCTATGTTGTCTCTTTTTCATTGAATGACCACACTGACTGTACATCAGGACTTGTTGAGCAAAATAAGCCTCCAGCACCAACATGTGCACAAGGGGCCGACGATATATGCTTTGCTTCCTGAGCTCCGTTCAGCACCAGTTCCTCCCTGCATAAATCATAGACCCCAACAAAGTCGTCAGTTCCAGAGTTTATGCTAGTATGAATGGATGGTACTGCTACCAAAAGAAAACATGTATTCAGATAAGAGTATAAGACATTGATAGTCAATAGCTCCCAAAAAATCTCTCACCGAAAAGGAGGAAAAAGAATAAATGAAATAAAAAGCCACGCAAAGGGCACAGCCATGGTAAGAAGTGAAAAATTTTGGCCAGTCTCGGTCCCGTGCAGGTCAATATGTACTTAATTTCAGGGCAAACAGGTTGAAGGTGCAAGCCATATACTTGAAACAAGCAAATTCAACCACCAATGAACTCAGTCTAAACTGAAACACAAATGTGCACGCTATCTTATTTCACTCGAACCATACACATGAAAAATGTAAACTTCACGCATGGATGTCCATGCTAATCTAGTCCTGCAGAGTATCCATCAGCTTGGACTCTGTTAATAGGTCAAGTGCCTCACTCCTGCATGCAGCCTGGTCTGTCGAAAGCAGATGCTCTCAGTCATACTATCCGAGCATTCCAATCTGACTTAAAATGAAATCACGCCAAGTAACCTGAACGCTGTTTTTTTCCCATGTTCCCCTGAGCCACATTTTGATGCGGGCAGCAACACACTTGCACAAATTGTGTGGATGTCACTCCTACAGACGTGGCCACGGGATCTGAGTGAAGACCCCATGTCCCCATGGGACGACTCCAAAGTTGTGTCCCAACCGACCCCCCCTCCAGTCACAAATAAGTGACGTTTTGGACATTGACACAGTCTTCAATTAGTTGATAAAATATAGGAAAAGTATACTTTTATGAAAGTAGTTCTTGCACCGCAGCACCCTGCAAGCTGCTTTTATGCATCAAGGGGACTACCTCAGCACCAATGCAAACAGAAACCGAGCTACCAATTAGTGAATTAGCACCTCAAGAAATTCTACCTGACACATCCAACAAAGCAAAAGATAAAGCAATGCCTAATTACATTCACAACAAGGTCAAACGGGATGCAGGCACCAATCAACACTGGTGAACAAAAGTCCAATGCTATCTACAGTGCCAAAAGTCCAGCCATCTACAGTGCCAAAAGTCCAATGCTATCAATCAAACTAAATATTTCTATAAGAACACAAACCTTGGCTAAATAACAACACTAGCTCACATAAAACCATCCATTCATCCGTTCAAGGGTTTTGTCATTGCACAAACTAGATAAATACTCCCTCCGTCCAGGTTTGATCAGCGTATTTGGTTTTGACACAGTAACCAAGGATGGAATAATCACCCTCTAATCCAACAACAGCCCGCATCGTAGGACATGCGACGTTTAAGTGCCCTGCCCATTGAGTTGCACCTACCAGCGTCATTGGCTGCCAGCCCATCCCAAACTGCATCAATGGCTACAGAATTAATGTTCCATCCATACAAAGCAAGACGCCCGCAAGGAAACAACTACGACAATTGCTTAGACATTGATCAATTTTGAATTTCTTCTTTTTGCTTAAATGGGGATCAAACCTGGATGGAGAAGAGTATTTAATGATCCATTTTGGCCTTTGGTGTCAGGTCAGTTTATTCTACCTCCAATCTCATGTTGTTACTTTCTTGGATGTGGTATCACCCCAATATTACTAGAGATAAAAATAAAAACTTAACACTTGGTATGAAACTTGTAACTCAAAAAAAAAAATTGCCAGCAACAGAACAAGTTTTGCCTGAAGTGACCTCTGATTTTTCACCATCTAACTCTAGCCTCTAGTTATATCCTAAAAGAAGTATCCCACAATAACCAATATAACTATCATAAAATCATGTGTTCACTCTGATTATCCACTCCAAAAGTTCTTCTCATTGTAAACACAAAGGACTTGATAGTTGTCAGACACTAGTACCCCGGAATCATTGAAAAACAAATGACAATATTTGTTTTCTTTTGTTAAAATATGAATAGTGCATCTTACTTCATGGTGCCACAGCTACATTGATTGTCAAAGGAACACATCATCAAGACCAGGGACAAAAAAAAAAGCTAATGATTCCATAGTTCACGATGGCAACTACATGGTCCTTAACTTCTGCACCCTCATTTCTAAGCAATTATTTAGACCAAGCAATGAATGAGCATCTTGATTACAACAACAACATAGCCTTTTGTCCCAAGCTAGTTGGGGTAGGCAATGAGCATCTTGATTACTTTCAAAAAATAAAAAACTCGGCCGGGTGGGGAAAGACCGCCCCACCGGTATTATCTTAGGAAGAAGCCTCGGCTTCCCCGACCGAGAAAATCCCCGAACCCCGGCCCCGCCCTGACACTAGGATCCGTAACCCCTGGGAGTTGCTTGGGCCATACACGGTCCTCAGGCCGACCTGGGCCGGTTTTAACTAGTGCTTTGGCACACGGGACTGGCGAGGGGATTTTTTTAACCACAGCCTGAAATTCGCTCCCACGGAGATTCGAACTCAGGACCTGTGGAGTGCCGCTCGAGTGTCTTAACCGTTAGGCTAAGCACCCTTTGGCGATTACTTTCAAAAAATAATTTGCTTAACACAGAATTTCTAGCTGGGTTGAAAGAAACGCATGCCCAACTCATTCATCAACCATGCAATTGTTGAAACAAAATCCTCACTGGCAATACATAGAGCTTTTAAGGTTTAACATCACAACCAGTGGAACACACCATGCAACCAGCTCAGGTCCGATCCTAGCTAGCTAGTTATTCGTGATGGCAGTTTGCCAACTGAGAATCGTGATGAATCATTAACAGAATAGAACTCCCAGCTGTTAATACCATTTCATCAAGGAATAATTAAGAAATATCAGAAAAACATATCTGTGATTAAGTATTCTAAAAGGCTTTAGGCACTAGGCAGGCAGCTGGGAGGTTCCTAGAGACTAATAGGTGTTAGGCAGAAGCTTCGATAGATTAGGTGGTGAGTAGGCAGTACACAGGATGGTAATGCCTAGCACCTAGGTAGGCACCTTCTAGAGTAGTGACTTCAAAAGACAAAATTGGTGTGTCGTTCATTAAAAAAATTCTTCAAAAAATCTAGAAGCAGCGCTCGTTCCATGCCGTGACCCAATTTGTATATATAACTCATAAAAAGGATCCATGAGAAACTTCCAGCTAATCATTGGAGAATAAAGAGCGCCAGTGCCTTTATTCTTTCCAAGATGGATCATCCATATACACCCAGTTTCACATACCCACATGGGTTTAACAATATAAGGTTAGAATAAATTAGCACTCTGTTATACCAAATAACAAGATAATGCACTTTGCTTTTAGAAACCTTTCATTTCTATACATAAATTTCCTGGTTGACATAAGTAGTAATCCACAATCACACATGGAGATGTTGCACATGTATGTAACTATGCACATAAAAATTGATGCATATGGCGTTGAACAATTATCATAAAATCTGGTCGATACGTTGGCACTCAAATGTGGATACATGGATGGAGCTATACTAAGTGGTGAACAGGAAAACCTGAATACAATTGCAGGAAATGAGCATGGCCAATATCTAGGGAAAGGACAACACCTATTCTCTCATGAGTTATCATACCAAGTTTCTAGCTCAAGTTAACAGTATCAGATGATCAGCAATGATGCAGCAAAATTTCTGAAAAGATAAAAGGGCATCAGAAAGTACATACTTGGGCCATGGACGACCAGGCGGCCCAATGGGGTGTTCACGGGCTGATTTGTTTGGAGACCCATAAACCAAATCATTGTGTACAGCTTTTCCTTGCACTTCATGTGGAAGGAACAGGCTTGGTGTATCAGGTGGCAACTGCTGGAAGGGTGCTTTCTGCATCCATGGATCACTGCCATTCAAACCAGTACTCAGGGAGCTTTTTGTTCCACCGTTGAAAAGATTGGCGCTATGGTTAAATTGATTTGTACTTTGTTGAAGCCACTGACTCTGAGGACCTTGCAGACCTAAACTTTCCTGAACCAATGGTGTGCTCCACATTTGCCATGTGCCCTGTTCACTGCTAGCATCAGGCAAAACGGAACCACCAGGCCCTTTTGCGGCTGATGAGTGCGGGGGCTTGATAGGCTTTTCTTCAACCATACGTGACCTTGATAGAGGAGACTCAATTGGTGAAGGCCTCCCATGTGATTCCTTGGTGACACCACTTGACATGAACCCACAATCAAAGTCTGGAGGGAAGTTGTCTAGAGACTCTGAAACTGGCCCAAGTAATGCAATTGCATCTGGATCATAGCATGGGTCTTCAAATTGTTCTGTTTCTTCAAATACCGTTGATTCTGCATCATCATAGAAGGGCACGTGTCCAGCAGGAAAATGAGGCAATGGCTTAATGGGAGGCGTTCCACTGAGTGGTGGAAAACCTGGAAATTGCATGGACTGGCTTGAACTTGGCTTGCTTTCCAGAGGAGGATAGTGAGAGAGAAACACATGAGCACTGCTTATTTGTGCTCCATTTGGTTCTGGCTTCCGGTTCATATCACAAGCTGAAGTTGAAACATCAGGATAAGGGGACACTGATGCTGAACGACTAAACAGCTGATGCCATGACTTTTTAAGGCCAGTAGGGTGTGGCTGCACATTTGGACTAACCTGCATACAGCATAATACAAAAGAATTGGAAGATTTAAGATGAAAATTCAGGTAAAAGCAACAGATGCAATTGGTTCTAACAATAATATTTTATATCAAAATGGCAATGCCCTTTTTACTCACAGGTCGATTGACATTAGTCCACGAATTTCTGGTATCTCCAGCTGTAGCAGATTTGGCTGTAGCTTGAGTGGCATGCTGAGTTTCTCTTTTGACTGCATTACCGTGGTCAGTTGCAGGAACTACAGGTCTACTAACCTTGTTAACTTGAGGGGCAGGGGCCTGGGCACTTCTGCCAAAGAAGGAACCACCGCCAAACCCTCTTGAAGAAGATAAAAAACCGCCCGTCATACGGCCGAAATACTTTGTTCTGCTCTCCACTGTCTTGTTACTATGATTGTTAGCTTCAAAGTAATGAGGTTTATAACCCTCACGCTTGTCCAAGTTACTCTTTCTGTCAAAATCTCTCTTCCTATCACTTTCGCGGCTCAGTCTTCTATCGATGTCTTCACAATCTGAATTGCTCTTGCTTGAGCCCTTGTCCTCTTTCTTCCTCCTCTCCTGCCGCCGCCTCTCCGCCTCCCTCCTAGCATCCTTCTCCCCAACAGGGGTAACGCTTTTAGAACGCTCCTCAGCCTCTGCTTTCTCATCCCTCAGCTTCCTGCGCTCCTCCACTAGCTTTGCCACCTCCTCACGCTGCTTCCTTTCTTCCTCCTCCAGCATTTCCCTCTCCAGCCTCGCCAGTCTCTTCTCCTCTGCCTTCCTCCTCGCCTTCTCGACCCTGCTCTCCTCTGCTTTTCCTCCATTCTCCCCTCTCTTTGACAACCTTTTACCATCCGGGCCCAAGACGTCACCGTCCCCTGACGATGTAAATCTGAATATCTTCCTCAAGAACCAGCTCACTGTTGCTGTGCAAAAGGACGACAGCAAGCGCCATGAGAATGCCAAGAAAGAGTTGCTATTGCCGGAGGAGCAGCGCATGTCAGGCCAGTATCCACAATCCTGAGAGCAAGGCCACCCGGTGGGCACCTTACCGGCCGAATTAAGGTCCAGCACCGGGAGCAGCTGGGTGGTAGCCCAGATGGCGATGAGAGGGATGACGAGCCACGGGAGCATGGTGGCGACGCGCCGCGACCAGCGCTGCACGGAGCAGAGCGGACACATTGATTATCCGGCCGCCTCCGCCGCCCTCGGCCCCTGCTGGATCGCCAGCGCCGTCTTCAAAGCGGACGGGGTGGGTGGGCAGGTTGCTTGCTCGGCCGGTAATGCGGCGATTCGATTTGGGGGAACGGGAGGGGAGGGAAACCCTCGAAATGGGGTAGGGGAATCAAAGCGGGCGGCTCCTTTTGCGGGGATGCGAGATGCGGCAGCTAGGAGGAGGGCGCGGCAAGAATGAATTCGAGGAGGGGGAGCTCGAGGTGGGCGATAGCCATGGCGAAAACCCTAGCTTTCCAATCCCTTGGCTTCGCTTCGCCTTCCTTTCCGATTGCCTGCCTGCCCTGGTTTTTTTTTTCTCGGTCGGTGACGAAGCGGGAGGCAAGTGTGACAAAACCGGATAGAGCTTCGTCTTCGTGGTCTTCCGTTTCTATCAATTTTTTTGTTCTTTTTATTTATTATCGAGACAACTCTCCTATTTATCGCCGTGAACTAGTTTTTGACTAAAAACTTTTTAAATTGACCTACAGAACTTTTTATATAAAATAATTTAAAATAGGTATAGATATAAATTCACATAATATACATCTGCTGAAAAAATAAATCATTTTTATTATTGTTCACTAATCGTAGGTGAAGACGGCTATAGCTAACACGCCAGCTACCATTATCATCTTCAGACGACAAATTTATAGTGTTTGTTGTGCGACAACATAATGGATAAGACAGTTATGTACATTTAAGAAGAGCGTTTCAAGCTGCACCTCACGCTAAAATTGGGTGGACTAACGTGAACATTGATGAACAAAATCAACAACCAATATATTTGCTACCCATCCTAATGTATTGTTGTTTTTTAGAAATTTTGGTATGCTATAGTGAAAACTAGTTATAATTTATATCAACACAACTCTCGTCGCCAGAACTAGTTTTCGATTAAAACTTTTTCAGTTGAGTACATATTTTTTCACATAATGTGATTTAAAATAAATACATATATGAATATTATGTCTGCTACAAGAAAATTAAATCATTTTTATTTTTCTTCACTAATTATGAGTGAAGACGGCTAGCTCACACACCATCCACCACTGCCACTTTTTGTACAGCGCACGTGTAATATCTGCTAGACGATAACGAACGCAAAAGGTAAGAGCATTATGTACACTAGAGATGAACATGTTAAGCTATGCCCTGCATTGAGATTGAGTGGGGCTAACGCGAAGGTTGAGGGCTAACGCGAATGTTGATGAACAGAGTCAATGACCAATCCTTCTCCCCAACAGGGGTAACGCTTTTAGAACGCTCTTCAGCCTCTGCTTTCTCATCCCTCAGCTTCCTGCGCTCCTCCACTAGCTTTGCCACCTCCTCTCGCTGCTTCCTTTCCTCCTCCTCCAGCATTTCCCTCTCCAGCCTTGCCAGTCTTTTCTCCTCTGCCTTCCTCCTCGCCTTCTCGACCCTGCTCTCCTCTGCTTTTCCTCCATTCTCCCCTCTCTTTGACAACCTTTTCCCATCCGGGCCCAAGCCGTCACCATCCCCTGACGATGTAAATCTGAATATCTTCCTCAAGAACCAGCTCACTGTTGTTGTGCAAAAGGACGACAGCAAGCGCCATGAGAATGCCAAGAAAGAGTTGCTATTGCCGGAGGAGCAGCGCATGTCGGGCCAGTATCCACAATCCTGAGAGCAAGGCCACCCGGTGGGCACCTTCCCGGCCGAATTAAGGTCCAGCACGGGGCGCTTGGAGACATGGCCGCAGTAGGAGCACATGAACTTGCCGCCGCCGGGGTTCTGGTCCCTTCACATACCCACATGGGTTTAACAATATAAGGTTAGAATAAATTAGCACTCTGTTATACCAAATAACAAGATAATGCACTTTGCTTTTAGAAACCTTTCATTTCTATACATAAATTTCCTGGTTGACATAAGTAGTAATCCACAATCACACATGGAGATGTCGCGCATGTATGTAACTATGCACATACAAATTGATGCATATGGTGTTGAACAATTATCATAAAATATTGTCAATACGTTGGCACTAAAATGTGGATACATGGAGCTATACTAAGTGATGAACAGGAAAACCTGAATGACCCGCACAATTGCAGGAAATGAGCATGGCCAATATCTAGGGAAAGGCCAACACCTATTCTCTCAGGAGTTATCATACCAAGTTTCTAGCTCAAGTTAACAGTATCAGATGATCAGCAATGATGCAGCAAAATTTCCGAAAAGATAAAAGGGCATCAGAAAGTACATACTTGGGCCATGGACGACCAGGCGGCCCAATGGGGTGTTCACGGGCTGATTTGTTTGGAGACCCATAAACCAAATCATTGTGTACAGCTTTTCCTTGCACTTCATGTGGAAGGAACAGGCTTGGTGTATCAGGTGGCAACTGCTGGAAGGGTGCTTTCTGCATCCATGGATCACTGCCATTCAAACCAGTACTCAGGGAGCTTTTCGTTCCACCGTTGAAAAGATTGGCGCTATGGTTAAATTGATTTGTACTTTGTTGAAGCCACTGACTCTGAGGACCTTGCAGACCTAAACTTTCCTGAACCAATGGTGTGCTCCACATTTGCCATGTGCCCTGTTCACTGCTAGCATCAGGCAAAATGGAACCACCAGGCCCTTTTGTGGCTGATGAGTGCAGGGGCTTGATAGGCTTTTCTTCAACCATACGTGACCTTGATAGAGGAGACTCAATTGGTGAAGGCCTCCCATGTGATTCCTTGGTGACACCACTTGACATGAACCCACAATCAAAGTCTGGAGGGAAGTTGTCTAGAGACTCTGAAACTGGCCCAAGTAATGCAATTGCATCTGGATCATAGCATGGGTCTTCAAATTGTTCTGTTTCTTCAAATACCGTTGATTCTGCATCATCATAGAAGGGCACGTGTCCAGCAGGAAAATGAGGTAATGGCTTAATGGGAGGTGTTCCACTGAGTGGTGGAAAACCTGGAAATTGCATGGACTGGCTTGAACTTGGCTTGCTTTCCGGAGGAGGATAGTGAGAGAGAAACACATGAGCATTGCTTATTTGTGCACCATTTGGTTCTGGCTTCCGATTCATATCATAAGCTGAAGTTGAAACATCAGGATAAGGGGACACTGATGCTGAACGACTAAACAGCTGATGCCATGACTTTTTAAGGCCAGTAGGGTGTGGCTGCACATTTGGACTAACCTGCATACAGCATAATACAAAAGAATTGGAAGATTTAAGATGAAAATTCAGGTAAAAGCAACAGATGCAATTGGTTCTAACAATAAGATTTTATATCAAAATGGCAATGCCCTTGTTACTCACAGGCCGATTGACATTACTCCACGAATTTCTGGTATCACCAGCTGTAGCAGATTTGGCTGTAGCTTGAGTGGC
>OAMR01000710.1:535730-550552 GCA_900205405.1 Echinochloa crus-galli
TGGGGAGAGGACGTTGTTCTTGTCTGATAATTGGATTGATGGGAAAGAGATCTCGGAGCTGGCCCCAACGCTGCATGCTATCATACAACCGAGAACTAGAAACTGCAGGACGGTGGCACAGGCTATGCAGGGGCAAAGGTGGATTCGAGATATTAGGGGAGGGTTGACAGTACCAATGTTGGTTGATTACATCAGGTTGCACGATATTAGGGGAGGGTTGACAGTACCAATCTGTGATCAAGCAAGTGAGACAGGGTCCCATATGCTTGTTAACTGCTCCTTTTCCAGGCAGATCTGGTGGGAAGTGGTTGCAGGGAGAGGAGGCCAGTGCTTATTTCAGAATGCCGAGCATACATTGCATGGATGGTGGTGCACTTTGCGGAAGCAGCAGTCAAGGGGAATGAGAAAAGGATTGGACTCCCTCTTCATGCTAATCTCCTGGAACATTTGGAAGGAGCGGAGTGCGCGGTTGTTTGGCGTCCAATCATCTAGCTCTCAAGAATTGATTCATCGAATTAGGCTTGAAGCTGATCTGTGGGTTTTGGTGGGAGCCAAGCGCCTTGGTTGTTTTGTTTTTGAGTAATAGCAGTAGTTTAGCTCGGCTTCGGTCATTGGTATACATTCGTAGCATTTGGCCTCTTGTGTACGCTTTATAGTTGATTGGTTGCAGGCAGTTGACTTTGACCCAGATTCCTTGAGGTCACAATTGCCAAAGGCAGTTTCTGCACTAGAATGGGCTATATCACAACACAAAGGGCGAGTTTATGTCCATTGCACTGCTGGACTTGGGAGAGCACCGGCAATTGCAATTGCTTACATGTTTTGGTTCGAGAATATGGATGTAAGTTTGTTTCACCTCCTCGTATACATACATTGGTAGAAAATTAGGTGCTCATTCATCTGACACTTGCAGCTTAACATGGCCTACGGAAAGCTGACCTCTATAAGGCCATGTGGACCCAATAAGAGAGCTATCCGTGCTGCCACCTATGATCTAGCTAAGAAGAATGATCCATGGAAGGAGCCTTTTGAGAATCTGCCAGAGCATGCCTTCGAGGGCATTGCGGGCTGGGAGAGGAAGTTAATTCAAGACCAAGTGCGTGCTCTTCGTGAAACATGACTTGAAGAAATAAATGTTAACAGTATTCTCTTTCAAGTGATTGTTTATACATGTGCCTTACAATCTATGTAATAACATTCATACACCGATCCCCCTATTCAGAATAGGAAACTAGAGTAAGCATATGATGAGAGGTGTTATTATCAAAATAAATTATATGCACGGTCTTATTTATTGGTTCACTGCTGGTAACATGAAGAAATAAATAGGCGTTCATAAGTAATCAGATGAGGTTTGTTGCAGGCTGTTGCACCTTTGTGGTGAGAGAGTATAGACTCGGTCTCGTCTCAAGCAAGTCCATGGTCGATATGGCATTATACAGCACGCATACTGAGTTAGAAGGGTTTAGTTCTTGTATTTATAGCTGTATGTAAAAGGAGCACAGTCCATCCTAGTTCATCAGCACATTCCATGAGCTCTCTTTCACGTTGATTCATCGAATTAGGCTTGAAGCTGATCTGTGGGTTTTGGTGGGAGCCAAGCGCCTTGGTTGTTTTGTTTTTGAGTAATAGCAGTAGTTTAGCTCGGCTTCGGTCATTGGTATACATTCGTAGCATTTGGCCTCTTGTGTACGCTTTATAGTTGATTGGTTGCAGGCAGTTGACTTTGACCCAGATTCCTTGAGGTCACAATTGCCAAAGGCAGTTTCTGCACTAGAATGGGCTATATCACAACACAAAGGGCGAGTTTATGTCCATTGCACTGCTGGACTTGGGAGAGCACCGGCAATTGCAATTGCTTACATGTTTTGGTTCGAGAATATGGATGTAAGTTTGTTTCACCTCCTCGTATACATACATTGGTAGAAAATTAGGTGCTCATTCATCTGACACTTGCAGCTTAACATGGCCTACGGAAAGCTGACCTCTATAAGGCCATGTGGACCCAATAAGAGAGCTATCCGTGCTGCCACCTATGATCTAGCTAAGAAGAATGATCCATGGAAGGAGCCTTTTGAGAATCTGCCAGAGCATGCCTTCGAGGGCATTGCGGGCTGGGAGAGGAAGTTAATTCAAGACCAAGTGCGTGCTCTTCGTGAAACATGACTTGAAGAAATAAATGTTAACAGTATTCTCTTTCAAGTGATTGTTTATACATGTGCCTTACAATCTATGTAATAACATTCATACACCGATCCCCCTATTCAGAATAGGAAACTAGAGTAAGCATATGATGAGAGGTGTTATTATCAAAATAAATTATATGCACGGTCTTATTTATTGGTTCACTGCTGGTAACATGAAGAAATAAATAGGCGTTCATAAGTAATCAGATGAGGTTTGTTGCAGGCTGTTGCACCTTTGTGGTGAGAGAGTATAGACTCGGTCTCGTCTCAAGCAAGTCCATGGTCGATATGGCATTATACAGCACGCATACTGAGTTAGAAGGGTTTAGTTCTTGTATTTATAGCTGTATGTAAAAGGAGCACAGTCCATCCTAGTTCATCAGCACATTCCTTGAGCTCTCTTTCACCAAGTTCAACTATCATTAATTCACCATTATCCATCCAACCATGATCTCCATTGAGTTCACTTTAGAAAATAGTTTTTGATGCAAGTGTTCAAAAGGATATTTGCTTTTTATTAGAGTAAAAATCACAGAAACACAGAAGAAGGTGATCTGCGGCCTTGGTTTTTCAGTGGGAGAGAGAGAGAGCAGATTGATCAAACAACACAAGATGAATGCAGCAAGCTGTTTGGCAACCTTTCTGATGCTCATCTTACAGCCGTGGCAGCCATTTTTGGATGGACAGTGGATGAAGGAGCGGAGGTCTGCTCTGCTGATTCCTTGGCAGGCTTCTGATCGGCCTCACGTGTTCCTTCTCACCCCGTGGTCGCCACATATTTTTTGTAATGAATCCATCTTCTATTCTAGTTTGGAACGCGCGTGGGCTCAACAATAAAGCTCGTCGCAACTCTGTACGGGATGTAATACTCTCTTCCAATTCTGATATTGTTTGACTTCAAGAGACTAAAGTGGCAGCTATGAATTAGCATCTTTCCTATTCAGTATTCCATTCAGCAGGTTGACACTGATCAAATCCACTCTGTCGGCAATGCCAATTTACCTCATCATTTGCCACCATGGGTGATCAAAGAAATGGATAGCATCAGAAGGAACTTCCTGTGGACAGGGAGTGATAAAGCGTCGCGTGGCAAGAATATGGTGGCTTGTCCGACTGTTTGCAAGCCGACAATCTATGGTGGACTGGGAGTACTCGATCTCAAGCTAGCAGAGTTTGCACTACGAACAAGATGGCTGTGGTTACACAAAACAGATGAAACAAGAGCTTGGTCAGAGTTGAAGTTGGAGGTGGAGCCGGAAGTGCTTGCCTTCTTCAGGGCCTCCATCACAATTACAGTCAGAAATGGGGAGAGGACGTTGTTCTTGTCTGATAATTGGATTGATGGGAAAGAGATCTCGGAGCTGGCCCCAACGCTGCATGCTATCATACAACCGAGAACTAGAAACTGCAGGACGGTGGCACAGGCTATGCAGGGGCAAAGGTGGATTCGAGATATTAGGGGAGGGTTGACAGTACCAATGTTGGTTGATTACATCAGGTTGCACGATATTAGGGGAGGGTTGACAGTACCAATCTGTGATCAAGCAAGTGAGACAGGGTCCCATATGCTTGTTAACTGCTCCTTTTCCAGGCAGATCTGGTGGGAAGTGGTTGCAGGGAGAGGAGGCCAGTGCTTATTTCAGAATGCCGAGCATACATTGCATGGATGGTGGTGCACTTTGCGGAAGCAGCAGTCAAGGGGAATGAGAAAAGGATTGGACTCCCTCTTCATGCTAATCTCCTGGAACATTTGGAAGGAGCGGAGTGCGCGGTTGTTTGGCGTCCAATCATCTAGCTCTCAAGAATTGATTCATCGAATTAGGCTTGAAGCTGATCTGTGGGTTTTGGTGGGAGCCAAGCGCCTTGGTTGTTTTGTTTTTGAGTAATAGCAGTAGTTTAGCTCGGCTTCGGTCATTGGTTGTTTCTGCTCGGCAGATGTTGGTGAGACTTTAGATCCACCGGAGTCATGTAACTTGGAACTCTTGTTTCCTTTCTTCTTAATACAATGATACGGAGCTCTCCTTTGTATTCGAGAAAAAAAATATTCCATTCAGAATTTGACAAATTCATAGCCCTGCCGGCCAGCGGCACCTGTGGGGGAATTCTGATAGCCTGGAAAAGCACAGTTTGTCAGGCGATTGCCACTCACACAGATTCTTACTCTATCTCTGTGCAGTTCATGGAAGAAGAAGGTTGCAACTGGTGGTTTACAGGGGTATATATGGCCCTCAAAGGCTCAAACCGATGACGATAAACAGCTATTCTTACAGGAACTCAGAGATGTAAGGCTGGTGGCAGGTGACTAGCTTCAACTTGATTTATCAACCAGAAGACAAAAATAACACTAGTCTAAACCGTGCAATGATGGGACGTATCTGAAGGTTCCTTGATGATTCTGAGCACAAAGAGATCCCTCTGATTGGTTGTAAGTTTACCTGGTCCAACCAGCGAGAAATCCCCACTCTTGTGCACCTCGACAGAGCTTTTTGCTGCAATGAATGGTATGATATCTTCCCTGATGCTGTTTTACAAAGTGCAGCCTCTGCAGTATCCCACCACTGCCCCTCTAATTCTTGGGCTCAAGGTCGGCACCCGAGGCAAGCGCCCCTTCCACTTCGAGAGTTTCTGGCCCAAGTTGCCTGGCTTTCAAGAAGCCGTGCAGCAGAACTGGGAGGCTCCCGTTTCCTCAAATTGTGCGGTGGAGCGCTAGTTCGTAAAGCTGCAACGTCTCAGCAGAGGCCTGCAAAAATGAAGCCAGCGAAAGATAAAAAATGTCAAAACCCAGCTTGCTTTGGCTAAAGAAATTTTACACCAGTTAGAAATTCAGAGAGACAATCGTGACCTCTCCCAACATGATGAATGGTTGAGGAAGAAACTTAAACTTCACTGCCTCGGGTTGGCCTCGCTAGAACATACTATCGTCAGGCTGCGCTCCTGTGTACTCTATCTCTTAGAGGGGGACCCAAATACCTCCTTCCATCAACAAGCCCGGTATAGGAACAAGAAGAATCTCTAACCTCTCTCTGTTCCACACATGAGCTGGAACAACACAACTAGAAGTTGTTGTACGTTCTTGCTACTAGCACTAGTGGCTGAAACACCTCAGTAGCAGGAGCATCCCAACAGACAGTCACCCCTCTCCCTGCACTTAGAGCGCGCTCATCAAGCAGGTCAATGTGGTCCTGTTCCAGTCACTCGCTCTGATAACGAAATCAGCAAAGGATTCGGCGGAACAACCGACTGATATGTCTTTACTTCCGGAATGACTTCACCGACGCTGATGGATCATTGGCGACCCTCATCCAGGACATGAAAAGCTACGGATTGCCCCCTAACCCTTCTGTGCTGTTCAGAACTCATGAGGCCATCAAATATCCCAGAATTAACAGCCTCCCATGAACTAATCTACTTGAACAAAAATGAAAGATCAATGTTACGGATAAGAAGAGTACTCACCATGTAACTAGGAACAGATTACAGCACTAACACATGAAATAGGTCAAGTTATAAATTAGAAAAATTAAGTTATGCAGCAAACACTCATTGTAATCAGCATGAGGCATCTTGGTTAGACGTAGATTGTGCAACCAATTAAAGTACATTCTTTTCATGCCCTTTTAAAGCCTAGAAGCCTTTGATCACTCAATATAAGATGCATATCATGGATATATATAATAAGCTAACCAGATGGAACAGCGCAAGCTAACCCATACAGGCCCAAGGCTCATGGCCGGTTGATCATGTTAGATATATTTTTTTTGAACGAACGGGCATGAGAATGTGCCTATTTCATTGATAGAGAAGATAGTACAAAACAAGCTGTCGGGAGCAGCAAAGAAAACAAAGCAAAGACACTACTCTTGCAAAACAAGGAGCGCTAGCTCTTTTGCCCCAGCGACAATCCAGGTGGACACCTCATTTTTAATTTTTGCCATACGCGTAGCCGTGGATGACTCTCTTCTATCGAATACTCGTGCGTTTCGCTCTTTCCATATCTCCCAAATGACTAGCAGTACGAGGCTTCTCAAAGCTCTTCTCGGGGAGTCCGGCAACGTGGTGATAAAACTTCACCATTGTAAGACATCGCGGGTAGGTGTCCAGTCAGTTGGAGACAGGCCAGGTTGATCTGTCCAGGCCGCAGTCAGCTCCCAAATTCTCTTCGTGTATCGGCAGTCCGCTAAGAGGTGGTGTGCAGACTCCATTGATCGTCGATATAGGGGGCAACGGGTGTTGTGCGGCCATCCTCGTGCAACAAGTCTGTCAGCCGTCCACACCCGATTTTGGGTAATGAGCCACGCGAAGAACTTGCATTTGGAAGGCGCCCAAGATTTCCATATGGAGCTAATCGATGGAGTTGTGGTGCAGCCGAGAAATTGAGCCCTATAGGCGGAGGCGGTGGAATACATTCATGATTTCGTGAGCTTCCAAATGATCTTGTCCTCCTGGATCATGTTAGATATGTATATCGTACCCTAAGTAACAATGCAAGTGATATTGTTAACAATTAATAATAACAAGGTAAGGGCATCAACAATAGTATCATTGCTCCACGGTACGGTTTACAGATAGGGAAGCCAAACTCTGTTTAATACACACACATTTTGGGTTAACACTCAGAAGCAAAAGTCCAAAACGGTGAATGTATGCATGCATTAGGAGTGATGCAAATGAAGATGCTTATGAAATGCATCAAGTAAAGAAACACAACCATAACAAGGTAAGAAAATACATTTAACAAGCAAGCACTACGAAAAACAATTGCTTAAGCATACATGACTAGCTATGAAGATATTGCCCAAATAAAATTAAACTTAACATAAATATTTCAAAGAAAATTTATTCTAACAGAAGATTAACATAAATATTTGATGGAGTTGGATTTAACATAGAATCTATTTCCATTTACTAGCAACAATTAAACTAAAATGAGCAGCCCTAAAGCATATAAATCATGGAACACATTCAAATAGGGGAGAAAAATGCCAAAACCATTTTTCTCATAATCTAGACAGTGATAACAGGTTGACAGAGTTAGATTCACCATTTTATCAATTTCTGCAATTTATGAAAAACGACAAATTCCAGCTCTAGAAAGGTAGATTAAACTAAAATATTGGTATAAAGGTACAAACAGTAAACTTTATCCATAGATCTGGACAGTGCACAAGTCAAGGAGACGAGGAGTCTAACGAAGTTGGATTTGCAATTTTTGAAGAAAGATACAATTTATTAAGCATTTTTCATCCCTACAACAAATAAATTCATAACTGAAAATATTTAACAGGAACATGGCAGTTCAATATTTTTATTTCACAGAGAAGCTCACAGGGAAACTAAAAAAATAAGTTTCATCATTTTTGACATCCACACATTTATTTATGAGTTTTTTCAAGAATCACACACAAGCTCACAATATATGAACAGTGCAGCAACTATTGGGCCCAAGGCCCAGATCCGACCCAGCAGAGGCCCATGGACGGTTGCCCAACAAGACCCAGCGGTGCAAGGCAGAGGTCAAGGCCGGCGGTGGCCTTGACCGCGTTCATGGCGCGGCGGTGAAGCGGAGCCGGCCGCGGTGGGCGGCGACGGGGCGAGCATGAGCCGCGAGGAGGAGTGGAAAGAACACCGGTGGTGGTTGGCGGCGAGGAGGCGTGGTGACGACGGCGGTCCACAAGCTCCGGCGGTGGCGGTCAATGGGGAACGTCGGCAGCCCTACACGGTGAGGGAGAGGAAGGGATGAAGGCCGACGGAGGTGGAGGAGATGCGGGAACACGCGAGGGCGAGGTCGGTCTGAGGCGGCACTCACCGGAGAGGGAGAACGGTGGCGGCGCGGAGCTTCGGCGGCGGCAATGGAGAGGAAGGAGGCGGTTGTAGGGCTAGGGTTTGGAGTGGCGCCGGAGCGACTTAAGTAGTGGAGGAGGAGGCGAGTGAGGGGTGCGGCCGAGGCAAGATGCCGGAGGCCCGGCCGGTTAGCGGCGGCGACGCCGGCCACGGCGCCCAATCGTCGCACGGGGAGGTGACGAGGCCGGGGAGAGAGAGACCGACAAATGGGGCCCACGAGCGGTTTTGTTTCTCCTTTTCTCTCTCTTTTTTTCTGGTCCGTTACAGGATCCATCTCGATCGCCCGCAAAGGGAATTCGATCGATCTACTGGAGTTCCTGAACTCTGAAGGCTGCGCGCTATGATCGATTCGATTCGATTCGATTCGATTCAATTCAATTCAATTCGATTTAAAGTTGGAACAGATCGATACAGTGTGGTTGGGACCCTGCTAATTCAGGGGATTTCCCCCCGGTAGAGTTTCTTTTTCCCCAGTTGTTGGACAAATTAAAGAATATATACTCCAACACATACACAATATGTGAATTGAGTGGCTTCCTTGTACATATACTCTTGCCTTGTATTATATATAGTACAGTACCATGTAAAACTAAGAACATGCATGCTCTTACATCATACTCTTAATTTTACAACTAGTACTGCATGTACCAGTTGATTTCAGCAGTGCGTACACCCACAGCCTAGCTAGCTATTACATGCATGCATTGGGGATAACTTGGTTGAGGTATGAATATTTTCTAGAGAGGCCGGTAGTAGCAGCTGCTAATAAGATTCATCGATCTCGTATATGAATGTCTATATATATGATCGAGCTATATATGTCTATATGCTGACTGGATCATTCATGGCCTCCGTTCCGTTGCGTTCCGCTTGAAATGATGGCTCAAGGTGATAAGCAGGCACCTGCATATATGGAAAAGAACAGAGGAGACAACATTGATCAGGCATCTACTACCTACTACTCGTGCATTAATAAATGTATAATAAATGTTAGCATACATGACTAGCTATGAAGATATTGCCCAAATAAAATTAAACTTAACATAAATATTTCAAAGAAAATTTATTCTAACAGAAGATTAACATAAATATTTGATGGAGTTGGATTTAACATAGAATCTATTTCCATTTACTAGCAACAATTAAACTAAAATGAGCAGCCCTAAAGCATATAAATCATGGAACACATTCAAATAGGGGAGAAAAATGCCAAAACCATTTTTCTCATAATCTAGACAGTGATAACAGGTTGACAGAGTTAGATTCACCATTTTATCAATTTCTGCAATTTATGAAAAACGACAAATTCCAGCTCTAGAAAGGTAGATTAAACTAAAATATTGGTATAAAGGTACAAACAGTAAACTTTATCCATAGATCTGGACAGTGCACAAGTCAAGGAGACGAGGAGTCTAACGAAGTTGGATTTGCAATTTTTGAAGAAAGATACAATTTATTAAGCATTTTTCATCCCTACAACAAATAAATTCATAACTGAAAATATTTAACAGGAACATGGCAGTTCAATATTTTTATTTCACAGAGAAGCTCACAGGGAAACTAAAAAAATAAGTTTCATCATTTTTGACATCCACACATTTATTTATGAGTTTTTTCAAGAATCACACACAAGCTCACAATATATGAACAGTGCAGCAACTATTGGGCCCAAGGCCCAGATCCGACCCAGCAGAGGCCCATGGACGGTTGCCCAACAAGACCCAGCGGTGCAAGGCAGAGGTCAAGGCCGGCGGTGGCCTTGACCGCGTTCATGGCGCGGCGGTGAAGCGGAGCCGGCCGCGGTGGGCGGCGACGGGGCGAGCATGAGCCGCGAGGAGGAGTGGAAAGAACACCGGTGGTGGTTGGCGGCGAGGAGGCGTGGTGACGACGGCGGTCCACAAGCTCCGGCGGTGGCGGTCAATGGGGAACGTCGGCAGCCCTACACGGTGAGGGAGAGGAAGGGATGAAGGCCGACGGAGGTGGAGGAGATGCGGGAACACGCGAGGGCGAGGTCGGTCTGAGGCGGCACTCACCGGAGAGGGAGAACGGTGGCGGCGCGGAGCTTCGGCGGCGGCAATGGAGAGGAAGGAGGCGGTTGTAGGGCTAGGGTTTGGAGTGGCGCCGGAGCGACTTAAGTAGTGGAGGAGGAGGCGAGTGAGGGGTGCGGCCGAGGCAAGATGCCGGAGGCCCGGCCGGTTAGCGGCGGCGACGCCGGCCACGGCGCCCAATCGTCGCACGGGGAGGTGACGAGGCCGGGGAGAGAGAGACCGACAAATGGGGCCCACGAGCGGTTTTGTTTCTCCTTTTCTCTCTCTTTTTTTCTGGTCCGTTACAGGATCCATCTCGATCGCCCGCAAAGGGAATTCGATCGATCTACTGGAGTTCCTGAACTCTGAAGGCTGCGCGCTATGATCGATTCGATTCGATTCGATTCGATTCAATTCAATTCAATTCGATTTAAAGTTGGAACAGATCGATACAGTGTGGTTGGGACCCTGCTAATTCAGGGGATTTCCCCCCGGTAGAGTTTCTTTTTCCCCAGTTGTTGGACAAATTAAAGAATATATACTCCAACACATACACAATATGTGAATTGAGTGGCTTCCTTGTACATATACTCTTGCCTTGTATTATATATAGTACAGTACCATGTAAAACTAAGAACATGCATGCTCTTACATCATACTCTTAATTTTACAACTAGTACTGCATGTACCAGTTGATTTCAGCAGTGCGTACACCCACAGCCTAGCTAGCTATTACATGCATGCATTGGGGATAACTTGGTTGAGGTATGAATATTTTCTAGAGAGGCCGGTAGTAGCAGCTGCTAATAAGATTCATCGATCTCGTATATGAATGTCTATATATATGATCGAGCTATATATGTCTATATGCTGACTGGATCATTCATGGCCTCCGTTCCGTTGCGTTCCGCTTGAAATGATGGCTCAAGGTGATAAGCAGGCACCTGCATATATGGAAAAGAACAGAGGAGACAACATTGATCAGGCATCTACTACCTACTACTCGTGCATTAATAAATGTATAATAAATGTTGCTCTCGCCTGAAACGGGCCTCTCCCAGATGTCAGGAATGTGCGGCCGTCGACGGCGAGCGGCGGGGTTTGCTGCCCAGCTGCATTATTACAAATTAACTCATGCGATGGCGTCAGTACGTTGAGGACCTCACCTGATCGAATATATTGCAGAGATCGATCGATGAGAAATGCATGGGAAAGATGGAGAACTCACTGAAGCAGATCGGAAGGAGGTGCGGTGGAAGCACCACGCCGCAGGCAATCGGGAGATACATCATCCGCACCGGGTCCACCGGCTTGGGGAGCATCTTGTTCACATCTCCGAGGATGACCGGGCACAGGCACCGGAGAGTGCTGTCGCCGCCAGCGCCGGCGCTGCTGATGAAGCCCTGAAGGCCGGCGCAGCACTCGCTCTGGGGCGTCGGCGTCTCCGGGTCGGTTCCAGTCAGGAACGTCCCGCAGCTCATCAGCCCCGCCAGCACCGTCACGCACTCCGTCGTCGGCGCACCAATGCTGGCAGCTGGAGGCGGCGGCGGCAGAGGGAAGAAGTTGAAGGGTGGGCGGGGGCGAATCGGACCTGCTGCTGGCGGCGACGATGGAGGTCCGGTTCCTGCCACTGGCTGCAGCCTGCAGTGCGAGCAGTTACACCTGCAATCGCATGCAGGGAGAGGAGGTTGTGGTGGGGTAGGGGAAGGAGGACTAGGAGGAATTGGATTAGGGGGCACGGGCCCCGGCGGAGTCGGGGGTGCCTTCTTCGGTGTGGGTGGGAGCGCAGATTCTCCTCGTCGGAGCTCACTGCAGCTGCAGTAGCGATTCCGACGAGGAGGAGGATGAGCAGGAGGCGGGGGAGAAGATTCGCGGAGGCGGAGGCCATGACTGAATGCGGTGGCGGGCGACTGATGATGATTTATAATCGAGGAAGAAAGAGATCGAGGCAGAAAGAGAGAGGCAGAGGAAGAAAAAGATCGAGGAATAAACAAGAAGAAGCAGGCCGGGCAAGAAGAGAGAAAGAACGCGGGTGTTCCGTTCCGCCGGCCCCGCTTCGTTCGTTCCGCCTCACCGCACTGATCGACTGACAGGTACGAAAATGTATGAGTCTTGCAAAGTTCATGCTGATGGCACGATCAGCATTAAAAAGAAAAACCATGGAAGCTGCCTGACCAAATACTACTTGGGATGGGAACACCCAACATTGACCCTTCACAGTCATTCTTAAATGGGTTTCAGGGATAAATGTTCAGTTACTTGACGTGGGCACGCTTTCGATGAGGGGGAGTTTAATTTTATTTTATATTTATGTCGAAGTTTAAATGGAACTTGGTTAGTATGGCGCAGTTTAGGATGACAAGAAAGATGCCTCTTTTGGCAGAGCTTGCCCATTTTTGCAGTATCAACAACCTTATTGAAGGTGATTCCGGCATTACTAGATATATACTCTGTATTCTTTTGAGAAAAATAAGTTGGCATGGGTACATAGACACTTTGGTATTTTGACACAATTACTTCTGTATATGTGCTTATGGATATCAGCACGGCACGAATGGGGGTTCAAATTTGTAGGTTCATATGCCAGTTCAAATGTTAGTATTTTACAGAAATCAGTTTTTTTTGCTTCTCTTGCTGCGAGGAAAGGATCATCCTTTCTTTTCTTTGCCGACACATAAGATGTTTGTCGCAATGAATGAATCAAGAAAAGGTGCCTCCTTTTTTTTTGTGTGTGCAGACACAAGCCTCTCTAATTAGCAGGCCCCTCGTTCAGAGTGCATCCTTCTGTCCCAAGGTACACAACCTAGAGTTCCCCAAAAAAAAAGGTACACAATCTAGATGGATTGAATTCGTAGCCTCAATTAGAATTGGCAAAAATTACTTTATTGGATAACACATTATGATTTTCCATGTGCAATAGGATTGTCATACAACTTCTGTATATATCACAATTGATTGTTTGAATGACGGACCCACTCCTTCATACTCACACTTTTGTAATTTTTTAGATAGTGATCAGCATCTTCTCTCATCCACAAAATTTGCATGATACTATGGTACTTTTATTTTTCTTTTTGCCCCCCCGGTATTTTTGTATCCCCTAGCATTTTTTTATTACAGTTGCTAATCATTAATTTGATAGCTCAAAATTCATTGTAAATTGTGTCTAAGATGCACGCCATTTAGCTAATATGCTCATTTTTGTTAGGATTACAGTAATGTCTTTTAGAATTCTGGTTTTTCCTGCATACCCTGCGTGACAGCTCAAAATTCAGCATAGCTAATATGTTCATCTTTGTTAGGATTGCAGTACTTTCCTTTTAGAGTTGTGATTTTTTCCTACATAATAGCCACGAATATATTTTCTGAAGAAGTTTTACTAGTTTCTATGTGAGTCTTTGTCCTATGCTCTTGGTTGATTTTCATATGATATTTTCCTTTGCTCTTTGACTGTCCTCTGTTTCCTTCGTTCAGTTGGATCTGGCAACTAGACATAGTTCGATCAGGAGAAAGAATTAGTGTATACATATACTCGATTACATACAACTCGGCTTGTATATATTAATTTCTCCTTTTTTCTAAAAAAAAAGAACAAGCTCTTACATCTCACAGACACATGATATGAGAGTATGACGAATAATACTAGTTTGCATGCGTACAACACGGCGTATTTTCCTGAACTTAATTTTGTTGGATATGTTCCAAATTCACATCCACGATATAGGTCATGCTTGGGCCGGAGCGAAGCGGGCCCATCGCGCTGTGGTTTCTCTCAGAAAGTGCACAATTTAGTTCCACCTTGGTAACGCAACCAAGTACGGGCGCGTGATCTGCCTATATATATGTAAGCCTATGTAGACGGTAAGACAAGACAAGGCAAGATAGATAAGCCATGTATCATCCCTACTTGTAAACTCTCCTCAATAGTGATTGTCTTCCGTGGTTTTTCCCGTAAGGGTTTTTCCACATTAAATCATGTCTCGTGTTCGATCTTGTTTTACGCATTATTTCATAACAAATTTGAAGTATATATAAGCTTGACGGAGTAGTTTAAATCATGATTCATTCATGGGCCTCCGATCCGCTCCGAATCATTGATCACGGTGATAAGGCTGCAGGGACACATGACAGACAAGAGCATCATATATATCAGATCGAGATCAAATACATGGGCATGAATGAATGCAACTGAAGATCAAGTTATTTGCATTGATATGGTGTGTCTGCTTGCATTGCTGCAGTGAAGTAGAATAGTAAACTGCATTGCTCGCTTGCCTGCAGACGACGGCTTCTCCCAGACGTCAGGAATGCGGCCGACGAGCGGCGGGGTTTGCTGCCCAGCTGCATTTTACAAATTCATGCGATCGTGTCAGTTCAAGACCTGGATGCAGGGATGAGAAATGCATGAGGATGCAGAGGATGACACAGCACAGGAGACATGGCACTCACTGAAGCAGATGTAGAGGACCTGCGGTGGCAGCACGACGCCGCAGGCGATCGGGAGGTACATCATGCGCACCGGGTCCACAGGCTTGGGAAGCATCTTGTTCACGTCTCCGAGGATCACCGGGCACAGGCACCGGAGAGTCCTGTCGCCGTCGCCGGCGGCGCCGGTGCTGTTGATGAAGCCCTGAAGGCCGGCGCAGCACTCGCTCTGCGGCGTCGGCGTCTCGGAATCGCTCCCCGTCAGGAACGTGCCGCAGGTCATCAGCCCCGCCAGCGGCGTCACGCACTCCGTCGGCGACGACGATGGCGTGGAGCCGCCAGG
>OAMR01000710.1:551390-572463 GCA_900205405.1 Echinochloa crus-galli
TAAGACAAGACAAGACAAATAAGCCATGTATCATCCCTACTTGTAAACTCTCCTCAATAGTGATTGTCTTCCGTGAGTTTTTCCCACAAGGGTTTTTCCACGTTAAATCGTGTCTCGTGTTCGATCTTGTTTTCCGCATTATTTCATAACAAATTTGAAGTATATATAAGCTTGACGGAGTAGTTTAAATCATGATTCATTCATGGGCCTCCGATCCGCTCCGAATCATTGATCACGGTGATAAGGCTGCAGGGACACATGACAGACAAGAGCATCATATATATCAGATCGAGATCAAATACATGGGCATGAATGAATGCAACTGAAGATCAAGTTATTTGCATTGATATGGTGTATCTGCTTGCTGCAGTAAAGTAGAATAGTAAACTGCATTATATTGCTCGCTTGCCTGCAGACGACGGCTTCTCCCAGACGTCAGGAATGCGGCCGACGAGCGGTGGGGTTTGCTGCCCAGCTGCATTACATTACAAATTCATGCAATTAATCAAGCATGTGTGTCAGTTGAAGACTTGGATGCAGAGAAAGAGACATGGCACTCACTGAAGCAGATGTACAGGACCTGCGGTGGAAGCACGACGCCGCAGGCTATCGGGAGGTACATCATACGCACCGGGTCCACCGGCTTGGGAAGCATCTTGTTCACATCTCCGAGGATCACCGGGCACAGGCACCGGAGAGTCCTGTCGCCGTCGCCGGCGGCGCCGGTGCTGTTGATGAAGCCCTGAAGGCCGGCGCAGCACTCGCTCTGGGGCGTCGGCGTCTCGGAATCGCTCCCCGTCAGGAACGTCCCGCAGGTCATCAGCCCCGCCAGCGGCGTCACGCACTCCGTCGGCGACGACGATGGCGTAGAGCCGCCGCCAGGGAGGCCGGGGAAGCCCGGCAGCACGGGGAAGCCAGACCCAGACGGCGCCCTTGGGCAAGGTGCCTGAAACACCGGCGCCGACGGCACGCCGGGCACTGGTGCCGGCGGCGGCCTCGTGATCGGTGCTCCGGGGAAGCCGGATGCAGGCGGCGACGGCCTGGCTCCGGGGAAGCCAGGGAAGATGGGGTTACGTGTAGGCCTGCTGCCGCCCGGACGGCCAGGGTATCGGAGCGCGTCGGCGTCCGATGCCGCCGTGTACCTCGCTGCTTCAGATGGCCGCGCCGCCACCATGACGGCAGCAGCCACGGCAAGCACGACGACGATGCCGCTCGCCATGGAGGCCGGGTGGCGTCGTGTCGTGTCACTTCGATCAAGTGTATAGATAGGTCGACTGGTGAATGAACAACACGACGCTACTAGCTAGCTATCCTTCACCGCTTTATAACTCGACTCAGATTGGCCGGGTGATTCTGGATGCATGATTGCCACCGCAAAAGATCGGTGGGTGATCCCATCATCTTTAGCTTCCAAAAGAAATGCAAGCCACCTGATTTTTCTTTAAAAATGCAGCATTTCAGAGAGCTGTACTGTATGATTTCCTACGAACAACATCATACCTAACTGTCCCTCATGTATTACTTATATTAATGTTAATGAATACTCGCGTCTTTTGCAAATAGAACGGTGGTAATTTGTATAGCATTGGCATGCCCCCAAATAGTTGCACGATTGGTTAGCCGAGTCAGTAGCTGCAGATGCAAGTTGAAGTCTTCAGCTACTGTATGCAGTTAATCAATTGAAGTCAAGCAGCCAAGAGAATAGGAGGCAGTGATATAATATGCAACTTGCATTTTGCATCATACAAAAGTTGAAAATTATATTATCTAATATTGTATACTACATGGTGAAGTCTCATAGTTAACTGCAAATTCGTCCTTCAAGGAACACACTAGATTTAAAGGTTTTCTCGACGACCTGCCATCCTTTGAAACAAGCAAGGAGGTTTAGTATAGACAATCAAATGTCTTTACCGAGACCGTTCTTAACATCGGCGTATATACCTTGCAGTTTGCATGACTCTGTTTCTGCCATGTAGGTACCAGTACAAAAACAAAGAATCATTCTACTATTATTATGTGTAGTCCTAACATTCCTCTTTATGTATCTTGTACGATCTCTTCCGTGCGTGGAACTTATTCTCTGTAGTTAACTCCAATAGTCCAATTCATCCTGAAAGGAAAACTCTGCCTGTTTCGTGTCATCAGTACCTCCAGCAGCTATCTGCTTATCTGCAGAGTCAAAACCTAGCAAAGAAAATAGCAGGACCAACCAGGTTCAGTCTTGGTGATAATGTGAAAATATATATAGGGTATCAATTTTTGGCCCTTCAGCAATTAGGATGGTACAGGAGCCGCCTTAAGCCTGGCAAGACTTGTTTGGAGCCGCCCCAAATGAAATGCAGTGAGAAGCCACAGGAAGCAGAGCTGGTAAAAAATCGAAAACAATGACACCTCAGTGATCTATCTCAGGACCCTCGTAAATGAGAGAAAAATAAATTTATCTAGCAATCGTTTTAATTATCTAATACAAGAGTTCGAGGAAGTGAGCCTAGTTCAGGTGGGAGGTGTTGGGAGTACACCCCCACCACGCAAGTTCATGTCTCCTTTTACTCGACTTTGGGTGTCTATTTCTTTTTTTACAATGCCACCTAGCTAGGTTGGTCAAGTATTTTTTTCTTCTAATTATAAGGATTTGTATTAGTTGCAATAGTTAAACATTTTCTGCATATGTGTTCAACATTTTTTTGACTGTCTTGCGTATGGATTTTGGTTTAGTACACTTTCTGCTCAGTAAACAGAAAGGTCACCTAGAAACTCCTGAAACACATCCTCTATTGGGATGGGAATCCTCACAGGAAATGAAAAAATTGCTTGCGTTTTGAGCACCAAAGCCCAAGAATCCATGTGGAGATTTCTACTTTTCCTTTTTAAAAAAGAAACCAAAGCACGTTCACATGAGGACTCTGACTCTCATACTAATGGAGTCAAGTTGATGGAATGATGCATGTAAGCATATCAGCAATGACATCCTAACTTCCTATGGCTAATATGCCACTAAAAAACCACACGTAAAACAGCTGGAAAGAGTAAGCAAATCACTACAATATAATTCATACCGGCAATGCATAGAGGGTAACCATGGTTGCTTTCTTCTCGAGTCTGCCGAACAGCAAACTATAAATTCCAGCAGCTGCAGCATCACCTAGCCTTTGGACAATAACATCTATACAAACCTACAAGAAAACACGTTTATTTTTTAATGTAACAAAGTTTGCAAAACTAACAGGAAAGACAGAAAGCAACCTAAGAGTATTTTCACATCATTCGGCAATACTAGCTACAAACCTTTAAAGAATCTGATACTCATAATAAGGTAAGTAGGCAGATGAGAAACGGCTTTCTTCAAACTTAGGTCCTTAAATTTGCTGCAATTTTGCAACTTTATATTTAGAGAGACAGATCTCATGGACTACATATGAATTGTTGTTTTTACCGTAGCACATTACCTCCAAACCTCCAAATACAAAAAAACAGAAAGTAGCATGAGGATGTTTTTGGCTCATTACCATTTTATTTGAAATAACGTTATGAAACCTTTCGAAAAGAAGTTAGAACAGCATAAATATGAGTTACACAACATTCTATGCCTGATTCTATGGAGTACCAAGTCATGCTGCCCCTGTTTGCTCTTGGTCAGGAAGCTCATATCAGGGAAGAAACTTATCTTTTACCTTGGCTTTGTACTTTTCATCCAGTGAGACAACTGTAAACAACAACTCCCTTCCAGGCCTTGTCAAAACATAAGTGATTACCTGTAAAGAATCAAAGATTAGGAAAACAGCAAATTAAAGAACCTTTTATATTCCCGACTATCTGAATATAGAAATGATAACACAAAGTATATACAACACTGAGTAGGTACTCAACAGGTTCCACCTGGTATTGGATGTCAATTTATTATGCCCTAAATCAGTGTTGGTAATAAAGAAAAAAAATCTTATTGCACTGATAAACCTTATCAATCAAGTTCTGAGCATTTGACCTACTATGACTTAAACTGATGTTGTAATGTGTACCACATCTATGGCACTACACAATTAGTTTTGAACAAAGCGGAATGTGAAACCCTGTGTAATGTTGCACTGCTTTAGATGAAACCGAATGAAGCAGCACGAGTATTAGCAAATGTATAGGGAAAAAAATTATGTCAAACGATAATTTCTCATCTTGTGAACCATAAGACAAAGTACATATATAACAATCCACAAACTCTTTTATACAAACCCATCTTTGTGACAATTGATTACTTAACTTGAGATTTAATGATTCTCAAAATATGCAAATACAAATAATAATGAATGTGTCATTTGGACATTAACATTTAAAGGAAGAGCAATAGTAATAAGACTAAAAGTTTCAACTGGAGGTCCTTAATCTATTGATGTTTGATACCTTTCGAATTGTTTCAGTGATAGCCACAGCAATCCAAGTTGGCCATACAGCAAGGGCAAGCATATTTGAGGCTGCAACGAGTGGAGATGCACAGATAGCAACAGTTACACCAGCAACAGTAAGGATATGGCCCTGATATGTTTGTTTACATCATAACAAGACTCATTAAAATCCCAAGAATTTTGTAACTATAAACACGAGGAAAGTTTAAATAATAAACATCATCAATGATTGCAGACATTTTACTATTTGGTCAACACATATCATTATTATGGAGCACCCATGTTTGGAATTTGGATAGGTTTTTAATAGAGTAATAAACCTCATCAATAATGAACACGAAGAATAAAATGTCATTTTTTGGATTTTGGATGAGAGAAGAGACAATATCAATAGTTTGGACTTTATTACACTGTATGTCTGATTCATAAGTATAGATTGGAAAATATTTAAGCTAACATGGGAATACTCAGGAAGGAAAAAAAATACGGATCCATAACAGGGTTTCACATAACATAAATCACTCCAAAAGAATCACGGAAATCACACTCTATGAAACAACTACCACACAAGGAACAAACATTTGACCAAATAATTTAATTAAAATCATACAGGTGAACTTTGTCATAGAGTAGATTGAGCCTATACATTGAATACACTGGAAGCACATGAAAAGCATGACAACTTTAAAATAGATAATTTTGCAATGTTGGACATACAATACAAAAATTGATCTTGTAGTGTGCAGTCTGATGTGGTCTCCTGTTGTAAACATGACAATCAATGGAATTAAGGAAACAGACTACAAACAGTTATATTCTTTCTCATGATGATTGGCATACTAGATCTATGTCGTGGTATTTCATTTTTTGAGATATGAAGATTCATTCACAATGTAATGAGAACTTGGAAATAGATGACTGGGATAATTTGGACGGTGTACCCAGTGCTGAAAGCATGACAATCAATGTGGAACCAAGGAAACAGACTAAGAACATTAAACGTTTCTTTCTCATGATGGTTGACATACAAGATCACCATTGTGGTTAAAAAATTTTTGGATATGCAGGCTCATTGACAATGTAGTGGGAATACAAGGAAATAGATGGATGAGGTAGTTTGGACTTTGGAGATGAACAAAATACCGTCAGAGTGAGCTGTCCTGCAAGAATAAAAACTGCTATAAAGCTGTTTATCAGTGCAAATGTTCTCCTTCTGGCAGCTGGACTTGATATTGTAGTAGCTATTATTGTTACTTTCTGAAAATCATGGAGAAAAGGTGATTAAGAGAGCAATTGATGAGTCCTTTGAACTGATCACGCAAATAAAAATAATATGCTCAAAGCATTATAGGAAAGCTTTACAGTGCATGTAAAATACACATTTAGAATAACTATACCTGAAAGTAAAAGAAGGATGAGACAACTGCACTTAGCCATAGAAATAGAGATATGCATATCAGGTAGGGCGAACGCAGGATCAGCCAGAAACCCTCAAACATTACAAAAATATCAGGGATGGACTTTCGTGATTGGAAAGGCGATCTAGGTGAAGCAACCAGTGAGGACATTTCGTCATCAGCCTCTGTATTCTGAATTTTTTCTGCCCTGTAGTCAGCAAAAGATACTAAATGTCTTCAATTCTAACAAAGGAACATTACTAAATCCTAGTACTGCCTACAATTCAGTGTAAATGACCTTTCTTCCTTTTTTTTCTCGAACTGGCAGGAGAGCTGCCCATCATTATATTAAGAAGCAAAAAAGATGGTACAAAAACAAAATCCAGAACAGAGGAAAAACGGAAGTGGAAGAAAAAAATAGCTAGGACCTAATGGCAAAATGTCCAACTTTGGTTTTCGTCATGAATCGGTAAAAGACAATAGAAGTTTATAGTTGATCATGAAGAGTTGGATTCATAAATTATCTTTGTGGAAGCAATGAACCACAAAAATTTGTCTATAAAAGATGTGGAATTGCAGATTGGTCATCTTGAAGCAATACGAAGAAATTAAGAATGTCTATAAAAAATGTCCTGAAGAACCACATACCCTGTTGGAGATAGTTCAACTGAACCCTGACTATCATCAATGCAAATTCCTTTAGATGATACAGCAGCAAGTTCCATCAGGAGGGATGAAAAAAGGAGCATAACTGTTCAGAAGATATGAAATCACATGTCATGAAAATAGTATACATGAATTATTGTGTTAAGAGGATCTTCATCATAGAGAAACGTGCGTACATGGTCCCAGCCATGCCATGCTTGCTGCAAACAATGAACCAAAAAGTTGCCCTAGGGTAGCACCAGCCCCAATAAAACCAAACAATCTTGAACCTGACTGAATTGAAAGAAAAAAAGGAGTTGGAAAGAAAGGAAAGAAACTATTAAGGATTATCCATACTTGGTGGTGCTCTGTAATGATACCTCACTATCCATGACATCAATTACCCTTGCCCAAGTTGATGATATTGTAATGAGATTAAGTAGAGCAACCTTCAGATGGAGAGAGTTGTTCGAATGAACTCAGCTTCAGTATCCAAAACATAAACAGGAAAAATCTAAATAGTATGAGAGGACATACCCAAAGAAACAAGCTTATTCTCACTACTATGTAGAACCAGCTGTGGTTTTCCCACCCTACATGCTTACTTGAACCATCTTCACTAGACTTGATCATGACATCAAAAGTACAATGAAAAATAAGCTCTTTGGTGTAGAAGGGAGAAAAAGTGTTGCTCCTTGATTAGGAATTTAGGAAGACATAGAAAGTGGCTAGAGTCTAAAATAGAAGAAGTCTTGGAGGATCCTTTTTCCCTCAAGACTTCAAAGAAGTATAATAATTGTAATGCATATAGACTAAAAAATAATCCAAGGTACCATTAGCGTATATTACCTGGGAGACGGATTGAGATTGCCTGGGGCTAGAAGCAAACCAAAGCACAAAAAAAGCAACAAGAGAGATGCTGAAGAACCTATGTATCAAAATCAAAGCCTGAAACCACAGATACCATGTGATAAAATTAACTTGTTTCCAAGAAAGAAGTTAACTGGATTCTTAAAATGGATATGTCATTAAGATGAAGCAAAAATAAAACAAGGCAACTTTCAGTTTGAAAACTATCTTTGGGCCTTAGAAGAATTATCCAAGTCTTGTTCAGCAGTGTCAATGTTTTGCTTATTCTTAAAATGGATATCTCTAATTATAAGGGATCCACCTACAACTTGAATCACACACAAGACAAAGTTTGCATTATTGGTACTTGGAATGTCTAAAATTCCAAATTTTGATATCAGAGGACCAGCAATACTATCAGTTGA
Source organism: Echinochloa crus-galli (assembly GCA_900205405.1). Taxonomy (NCBI): domain Eukaryota; kingdom Viridiplantae; phylum Streptophyta; class Magnoliopsida; order Poales; family Poaceae; genus Echinochloa; species Echinochloa crus-galli. The sequence goes on from OAMR01000710.1 coordinate 559,104, forward strand.
AACATTGAATTGGACACGCGATGCACCTGCAGTTGAACTTGGAAGAAAAACTAATGCATTTTTTTGACATTCGACGGAGCTTATAATTTTCTGTTTCTGAACAATCAAAGTGATCATCTTCTGGCAGAAAATAACTTAGGAACAGCCCACAGCAGAATGGATTTAATGCTCCCCAGGCAAATAAAATCGCCAGGTGAGGAGGAAAGGGGAGTGGCACGGACCCTGGGCTTGGGGATGGACGGGAGGGAGAAGGCGAGGGAGGCGACTGGGGCAGCGAGGACGGTGAGGAGTAGGGAGCCGGCGAAGAGGCCTGGGAGGGTGTCGAGGCCCAGGGAGATGGCGCCCTCGTCACGCAGCGGCAACACCACGAAGTAGGCGCTCAGGATCTGCGCAGCCAACACAATACAAAATCCTTTGATTCAGGGAATCAGGGGCTGCAGAACTCAACAGAGGGGGTTGCAAAAGCTTACGAAGAAGAAGGTGGCGGCAGCGCTGAGCAGAGGAGGGATTTCGTGGGGGAGGACGGCCACCACAGACGTTACCGCCGCCTCGGCGCGTGCGCGGAGCATCCGACGAGGCGTCGTCATTCCGGCGGCGGCGGGCCGGCGACGTACCAGTAACCAACCAGCCTCTGTTGACTAAGTCAGAGGGAAATAACTTTTCTTTGCTCTATGCACAAGCAATGGAAGAGTATTTGTTCAAATACTGCCGGTTCGCCGGCCAAAATTTGAGTTTCGATTTAAAACCCCTTATTTAAGTGCATGATGGAGGTACTGTTTCCCTAGGTGTCTACTCCTATGCAACTGTGCCAGCATCTTCCAAGATCGCCCTCTTCGTTTACCAGCCACCAATCAGCAGTGTTTTTCTGTCACAACAAATCATCACCAGCAACCAGTATTCTTCTCTCAGCACAAATCAGCACCAGCCAACCGAACAGGGCGTGTTAGAGAACTCCTGTAAATATTGTTATCCGGTTTAAGGTGGTTTTTGAATCCAGTTGCTAAAGTTTAGCGTTTTAAATAAGTGATAATTAGATGTATTAAGTATAAATATTGTTATCTGTTAAAGCATGCATGTGTCATATTGTAATGAATTCGTTGTTGTTTATGAAGCATTTAGACTCTGGATGCATACTTCTCTGAAGCCACAAAGCCTTCGATGCGAAATGCCGCACGATCTTGCTGTTGCATTTCGTTGCATGTGAAATATTTCTTGACAATACCCAAGCCATAGCTTGGTACGTACATGATATTTCTTTCACTTTCAGCTCACCTAATGTATTAACGCAATGTACAGCACCGGGCTGCGCAGATACAGTAATTAATAGACTGGAATCGTATAACAATTTACAGAATACAAGGTTTCCAAAGAATGCAGGAGCAGAATACAACCATTGGTTTATCGCCTTTATGTACAACAAATACTATATTTTACCATCGCCGTGCGCTTTGTGTAATCTTCCAATCTTCATGCCTCACTCACCAATCCCTCGTCCAGGAATGAGCTGACTGTCGTCTTTTGACTGGCTGGACACGCTTGCACTAGTGCGCACACATCATTCTTCTCAAGGAACTTCTCGCCATTGACCAGAATGAGAGGAATGTATTGCAGGACCAATCTCTTGCACTGGCAACAAGATAATATGATTAAACGCATGCCAAATCATACTTTAACTGACGAAGCAGAAAACAGTTCCTAGTATTAAATTTTAGATAGATTGCTTACCTGCTGGACATGACCTTCAATCTTATTGCACTCCTTGATGAGAATCTGAATAATCTCAAACTACAGACATCAAATAGAAAATGTTAGATGCAGGAAGGCAACTCGGGGTAAGGGCGATGCAAAGAAATTACCTCCGCATCTGGATCTTTCAGTTTGGACATAATTTCTTCAAGCAGGTGATGGCAAAACACACATGTGCTTTCACTTTGCACACCAGACAAAAGGGCGGTGTCCTTGCACAGGCCGTACTGTTTGCAGAACTCTTCTGGCTTGATCTCTGTAATCTTGGCAAACAGCAGAGTTGAATAGGAGTCCATCAATTCAACACACTGCAGAGACAGAAAATTTGTTAATGGTATCCATACTAGACTGATACAATGTTGCTCTTTAGGGGGTATCTTGGACTGACAGCCGTTATTATCATTTTCTGCAATATACAAACTTACTATCACACCTAATAATTACAAGAATAAACAGAAAATGTTATTACCTTCTGTTCCAAGGAGAATGACCGAGAACAGGCATCATGAAGGAATCCCCTGATCTTGTCTTGCGTCTGTTTCTCACTTAGATAGGTGACAGCTTCACTCCAAAGTTTTCACAAGCTGAGCATAGTGGACTGCCACTCTTGAGGTGGACAGGAATATGTTCCTTGTAGATTGGACTATCATCTGGGAGTTAAGTTATGTGAAGATCAAGAAAAAACTTACTCCAAGGGGGAAAAATCAATACTATCAGTTGAAACATTGAATTGGACACGCGATGCACCTGCAGTTGAACTTGGAGGAAAACTAATGCATTTTTTTTGACATTCGACTGCAAGAGTGCAAATGCAAAGCTTATAATTTTCTGTTTCTGAACAATCAGAGTGATCATCTTCTGGCAGAAAATAACTTAGGAACAGCCCACAGCATAATGGATTTAATGCTCCCCAGGCAAATAAAATCGCTAGGTGAGGAAAGGGGAGTGGCACGGACCCTGGGCTTGGGGATGGACGGGAGGGAGAAGGCGAGGGAGGCGACTGGGGCAGCGAGGACGGTGAGGAGTAGGGAGGATACCATGTGATAAAATTAACTTGTTTCCAAGAAAGAAGTTAACTGGATTCTTAAAATGGATATGTCATTAAGATGAAGCAAAAATAAAACAAGGCAACTTTCAGTTTGAAAACTATCTTTGGGCCTTAGAAGAATTATCCAAGTCTTGTTCAGCAGTGTCAATGTTTTGCTTATTCTTAAAATGGATATCTCTAATTATAAGGGATCCACCTACAACTTGAATCACACACAAGACAAAGTTTGCATTATTGGTACTTGGAATGTCTAAAATTCCAAATTTTGATATCAGAGGACCAGCAATACTATCAGTTGAAACATTGAATTGGACACGCGATGCACCTGCAGTTGAACTTGGAAGAAAAACTAATGCATTTTTTTGACATTCGACGGAGCTTATAATTTTCTGTTTCTGAACAATCAAAGTGATCATCTTCTGGCAGAAAATAACTTAGGAACAGCCCACAGCAGAATGGATTTAATGCTCCCCAGGCAAATAAAATCGCCAGGTGAGGAGGAAAGGGGAGTGGCACGGACCCTGGGCTTGGGGATGGACGGGAGGGAGAAGGCGAGGGAGGCGACTGGGGCAGCGAGGACGGTGAGGAGTAGGGAGCCGGCGAAGAGGCCTGGGAGGGTGTCGAGGCCCAGGGAGATGGCGCCCTCGTCACGCAGCGGCAACACCACGAAGTAGGCGCTCAGGATCTGCGCAGCCAACACAATACAAAATCCTTTGATTCAGGGAATCAGGGGCTGCAGAACTCAACAGAGGGGGTTGCAAAAGCTTACGAAGAAGAAGGTGGCGGCAGCGCTGAGCAGAGGAGGGATTTCGTGGGGGAGGACGGCCACCACAGACGTTACCGCCGCCTCGGCGCGTGCGCGGAGCATCCGACGAGGCGTCGTCATTCCGGCGGCGGCGGGCCGGCGACGTACCAGTAACCAACCAGCCTCTGTTGACTAAGTCAGAGGGAAATAACTTTTCTTTGCTCTATGCACAAGCAATGGAAGAGTATTTGTTCAAATACTGCCGGTTCGCCGGCCAAAATTTGAGTTTCGATTTAAAACCCCTTATTTAAGTGCATGATGGAGGTACTGTTTCCCTAGGTGTCTACTCCTATGCAACTGTGCCAGCATCTTCCAAGATCGCCCTCTTCGTTTACCAGCCACCAATCAGCAGTGTTTTTCTGTCACAACAAATCATCACCAGCAACCAGTATTCTTCTCTCAGCACAAATCAGCACCAGCCAACCGAACAGGGCGTGTTAGAGAACTCCTGTAAATATTGTTATCCGGTTTAAGGTGGTGTTTGAATCCAGTTGCTAAAGTTTAGCGTTTTAAATAAGTGATAATTAGATGTATTAAGCATAAATATTGTTATCTGTTAAAGCATGCATGTGTCATATTGTAATGAATTCGTTGTTGTTTATGAAGCATTTAGACTCTGGATGCATACTTCTCTGAAGCCACAAAGCCTTCGATGCGAAATGCCGCACGATCTTGCTGTTGCATTTCGTTGCATGTGAAATATTTCTTGACAATACCCAAGCCATAGCTTGGTACGTACATGATATTTCTTTCACTTTCAGCTCACCTAATGTATTAACGCAATGTACAGCACCGGGCTGCGCAGATACAGTAATTAATAGACTGGAATCGTATAACAATTTACAGAATACAAGGTTTCCAAAGAATGCAGGAGCAGAATACAACCATTGGTTTATCGCCTTTATGTACAACAAATACTATATTTTACCATCGCCGTGCGCTTTGTGTAATCTTCCAATCTTCATGCCTCACTCACCAATCCCTCGTCCAGGAATGAGCTGACTGTCGTCTTTTGACTGGCTGGACACGCTTGCACTAGTGCGCACACATCATTCTTCTCAAGGAACTTCTCGCCATTGACCAGAATGAGAGGAATGTATTGCAGCACCAATCTCTTACACTGGCAACAAGATAATTAATTAAACACATGACATGCTTGCATCATACATTAACTGAAGAAGAAGAAAACAGCTCCAGGAATTATTTTTGATTTCTAAGCACAGTTTTAGGGATATGCATTCATGCAAGTGTTTGTTCTTGCAGGGAACCAAATCTGTCATTTCTGCAATTTAAGGAGAAGTTTACACATCTTATTGCTTACCTGCTGGACATGACCTTCAATCTTATTGCACTCCTTGATGAGAATCTGAATAATCTCAAACTACAGACATCAAATTAAAAATGTTAGATGCAGGAAGGCAACTCGGGGTAAGGGCGATGCAAAGAAATTACCTCCGCATCTGGATCTTTCAGTTTGGACATAATTTCTTCAAGCAGGTGATGGCAAAACACACATGTGCTTTCACTTTGCACACCAGACAAAAGGGCGGTGTCCTTGCACAGGCCGTACTGTTTGCAGAACTCTTCTGGCTTGATCTCTGTAATCTTGGCAAACAGCAGAGTTGAATAGGAGTCCATCAATTCAACACACTGCAGAGACAGAAAATTGTTAATGGTATCCATACTAGATTGATATAATGTTGCTCTTTATGGGGTATCTTTCGAGCATGGCATGCGGTGCGGGTTAAGGCAATCAGATGTTAATAATGCATGTAATATCTTGGACTGACAGCCGTTATTGTCATTTTCCAGGAATCCCCTGATCTTGTCTTGCGTCTGTTTCTCACTTAGATAGGTGACAGCTTCACTCGCAAAGTGTTCACAAGCTGAGCATAGTGGACTGCCACTCTTGAGGTGGACAGGAATATGTTCCTTGTAGATTGGACTATCATCTGGGAGTTAAGTTATGTGAAGATCAAGAAAAAACTTACTCCAAGGGGGAAAATCAATAAATGGGGTAAGACAAATTTTACAGGCAGAAGGAATAGGGCTAATAAATGGGGGGCATTTCACGTGTTTAGAGCACAGATAATTAATTGTCACTAGTTTTTGCAGTATTGTGTTTCTATCAGTGTTAATGTGCACATCCCAGCAGCTACGACTTGAAATACATGCATAGAAAACTTACAGGTCATAACAAGGCATTAACATTTGAGATAAGTAGGATATGTAATTGGCAGCATACATGAGAGTGAGTGGTGCTGATATGAAGGTGAACAGAACAGAACAGACATCCCTGAGAAAATAGGAAGGCAAGGCTGTTGAGCAGTAAGTAATTTGGAAGGAAGTACATACCAGCATCCCTGGCTTGTGCAGGTGCCTGTGCGACGAGAAACAAGAGGAGCAAGAGAAAGAGAGGTGCTTTGGACTCCATGGTGACTCTTTTCCTTGTCAACGCAGAGTGCCTGCCATGGGAAGGAAGATTACACACACGGGTTTATAAGAACTGATGATGAATTCATAGTTTCATTCAGTTGAACAGGAACCCAGAAAGGGGCAGGGATTGTCTGAGCAACAACTAAGGCTCATCCTACAACAAATCGATCGCGACGACAAATCGACTGGCAAATCAGTCAGCGGAAGAAATTAAAGATTCGATTGAAACAACAAATCCATCAATTAATTTCTAGGGGAATCGCAGACGCAATTGGGGACACAGGATTTTGAAGAGGAGAAAGACGACCTCACCTTGCGGAATCAAATCAGTGAATCAATCAAATCGAGGAGCAGCAACGCCGGGCGTGGCTGTTAAAAAGGGGGGCCGTGGAGGGCAGCGGCGATTTGCTTGCTATCCTTGTCGGCTTGGGTTGCGGTTGCGTGCCTGATTTGGGAGTCCTGCCGTGCTGTGCTAGGGTTACCAACTGAATCCAAATCCACCACCATCCCAAGGGGGATAACAGTAACAGCTTTACTCTTCCGTCAGTTGAGGTGGTTATGACGACAAGTCGGGCCCAAAAGATATATGGGCTGTGCTTAGTTCCAAAAAGTGAAAGGAAGAATTTGGTGAAAATGTCGGACACTGTAGCGCACTGTAGCACTTTTCGTTTGTTTGTGGTAAACATTGTCCTATCATGAGCTAAGTAGGCTCCAGGGCGGATCCAGGCCTCTCCATCGGGGTCAGCCGACCCCGACGAAATCCTGTAAATCCTATAGAAAGTACTGTTCATCATTGGTTTTTAACGTTGTTGATCCCATTGTCCAATGATGATGACCCCGGTGGCCGCAATTGCTGGATTCGTCCTGGTAGGCTCAAAAGATTCGTCTCGTCGTGTACATCAAAACCATGTAATTAGTTTTTTATTTACCCATGTTTAGTGTTGCATGCACGTGGAGAGAGGTTTGATGTGATAGGTGAAAAGTGAAGTTTGGAAAAAGAATTTTGGGAAGTTTGATGATTTGGTGGGAACTAAACACAACCATAATAATTAAACCCAACTTAGGAAAAAATCAGGGTTCGAACCTGCAAAAAAACGAACCGAAACTTAAAAAAACAACTTAGTAAAATACCGACGACAGCAGGGTTCTAACCTGCGCGGGCGTAGCCCAACAGATTTCAAGTCTGTCTCCTTAACCACTCGGACATATCGACTTCTGTATAAATCATTCCAGTTATTTCAAATTATACTATCATAAGTTGTCATGCCCCAGGCATTCTGTCAAAGTCGATGGTTAGCGTAGATACCGCTCGGCTTGCTAACGGCTTCAACTGGTTCATCAAGTTCGCGAGTAGTAAATTTTAAAATTAAGGTTTTCATATACTATAGCAGTAGAACATGACTATATTGTACTATAGCAATAGAACATGACTATTACCATCACTTAATACCACATACGAAGATTACACAAGTCATATCTAATCAATAGTTTCTTTGATAATCTACTTAAACTTATAGCCAGTTTGGCTTTGCTGGGGCCTGTTTGGTTAGGTTGTCACAAATTTGGTCTAAAAGAAATCTTGTATGCATTAAGTACCAAATAAAGTCTATTTACAAAACCTTTTTATGGATGAGTGTAACTTTACGCGACGAATCTAATGAGCCTAATTAGTCCATGATTTGCTACAGTAATACTACAGTAAATATCCTCTAATCGTACGATCAAAAGCCTCATTAGATTCGTCTCGCGAATTAGCCCTGGGGCTGTGGAGGTTATTTTGTAAATTACCTTTATTTAATACCTCTAATTATTGGTCAAACTTGTGAACAGTAGCGGGCTAAAATTTTAGTCAGCAAACCAAACACGGCCCTGGTTCGTTAACAAAACGAGCAAAAATAATTGATCGACTCGTTAAAAAAATCCATCAAGCCGAGCTGAGCCAAGTCAACTCGTGAGTTTTGAGTTTTGTCCACCCCTAATTCTAAGTCACATTGCTTCCAATTGTGCAGGCAATTTGAGAGGTTCTCGCTAGCATAGGATCCTTGGTTCAAACCTTTGCTGCCCACAACTGCTAGGTGATGGAAAACATTAGGCACGCATGATCATTATGTTCCATCTATATACTTATAGAATAGCTTTATTAGTTTATGCTGAATATGTGTTTTTGTAGTAAAAAAACAAAGCATTATGCCATCAAGCATCAAGCTGAAAAAAAAATGTAAGGCACGTGTACATATATACTAGTACCTACGTACACAAACTCGTGTGCCAAGAGGACCTAACAATATTTTGTGAAAAAATACAATAATAATATAACTTTGTGCAATGGTTATTATTTATTAGGCTATAGTTGACTCATATATGAGGATTCTATTACCAAAAAAACATTGTATTGACCTTGTTTTCTTCTATATTTCCCAATCCAAGTTATAAGCAAAGTTTGTTTTTGTTAATTTTCCTCATATTCAAGATATTCTTGTACATTTTGTGGCCATCCATTGCGTAATTAATGTTTCGTCTTCTTTTAGAATGGTATATGAGAATTTCACCATGTAGTTGGAGGGATAGAAAATGTATAGAATGATGTAAAGTAGTGACAGTTGGTACTAATTTAGGAAAGATATATATTTTTTACAATAACTTGAGAGCAAAGGTTGGAGGTACTTTTGTTATTCTTTTCATTTGGCACGTGGTTAATTTAGAAGTATAGATATTAGAAATATTTTGGGTTATTTTTTCCCGTAATGTTAGAATGGATTATTAGGAGATAATAGGTAGGTATTTGTTTTGCCATGGCAGGATAATAGGTAAGTTAAAAAGTATATAGATATGATGTTTCGATGACTTTTCTTAATGGTGGAATGCGTATGTAATTGAAAAGAAAATATCAGGGCAGCACTTTGGTTTCATTTTCTGTAATGGAAGAGATTAGATTTAATGCTAGTCAATCATATATATATATAATCAATATTTTATTTTTATGAGATTTTCTAAAAAAATATCTCTATCTTTTTCTAGCATATCTATACCATTTAAAAAAGTTACAATTTTGTTCGAAGTTGATTAATGTGTCCGTAGGCTCTGATTCAATTTTATCTTTTGTAATGTGTCCGTAGGCTCTAAAAAGTAGCATCTCATATGTAATTGATTTTGTGAGCGCCTACACGTGCACGTACTTTCTGGGGGGAAAAAGAGGTAAAACGTGACAAGGTAAACGTGGCAAATCAGTTGAGATATAAGAGGTAAAACATGACAAAGGTAAACGTGGCAAATCAGTTGAGATATATAAGTTGGTTGGTTTATAATAATCTAATTAACTAAATGCACATGGAAAACGTGTCTCAATATATGGGCAATCGATTGTTTGATTCAATTAGAGAGATAAAGATTTTAATTTGCCTATATACGGGACGGCTAGCTCTAGCTGTTCTCTTTTCTTGAATACAAAAATATTAGTTTTGTATCTTTTCGTGATGAGAAAGAAGAAGAATGATCTCTCCAGAACGAACAAGCTAGGGATATCAAGATCATTGCAAATTAAAGTGAACCACACTATCATGCGCAGTGAAGAAGATATGTACGTCCAACCAACGGATTACCAGAGAGCCTGAATTAACAAATCAACGACCTAACTAATTAACAAATGATCGATCTCTCTCATATCTCGTAAATATAATCCAAAAACTTCTAAGCATATCTCCTAATATGCATGATATATGTCGTAATAACAATGATAATAATATATCGATATGATATGATATGGTGTACGTACCGAGGAAATCTGATTGCACCAGGCCATCGGGGAAGCGTCCGGTAGCATTCTTGCGGTGAGCCGAGTCGGAGCTGCCGTAGGGGTAAAACCACTGACGCGATCTCACCGTCTTCTTCTCATCTCCTCCCGTTGGAGGCGGGCGGTTGCCGGCGTCGACGAACGAGTCCCCGAACACGAACAGCATGCGGTCCTTGCGGTGGCGACGGCACTCCACGGGAGAACCACCTGATGATAGATTAGATCACATTGCTAGACTAATTAGAACAACAACCAATTTAAATTAATTGTCGACAAACCATTGACGAGCAGGAGGAGTAGGAAGCAGGCGGCGAAGAGAAGCTTATTCATCGTGCTCGTGCGTGGAACGAATGCCCGCGCGGGTCTTCTGCGTGCCCTCAACCAAGGCATGTAGGTCTTATATTTATAGTCAGGGGCGGACGCAGAGAATTGTCTCGTACCTGCTCTCGGGCCGCCAGATCTTTTACCGCAGCTACACAAATTTAGAGATAAAACTGGGCTAATATCTCGGTTGTGGGCAAAATATATCAGGGTATATAGAGATAAAATGATTGTCTCGTATCACGCTGTACGTGTGCGGCTGCCACCTCAGTTTTTTTTTAGAAAACCTCAGCTATTTTTTGTAAATGCTCTTGACATTCAGATTCGCCCAAAACGGGGTTAAATTAAATAGGCCATGCGGTCCAATATATGTACATATATACGGAGGAGATGGACAAATGTTTGGCAAGATATATTGGACTCAGTGTATGAAAGATTGCCACGTACTACAACTGTGCGCATGGGATTCTTGCAAATAAATTATGCAGTAACAAATCTGCAGATGGCCATCAAAAGTTAAAGGGTCTGCACAAAATTAAGGCCTTGTTTAGATGTTGAATTTGGGAGAAAGATGCCACTTCGTAATCATTGCGTCACTGTAGCATTTCGTTTGTATGTGTGAAAAATTGTCCAAAAATTGATTAATTAGGCTCAAAATGTTCGTCTCGTAGAGTGCAACAAAACTGTGTAATTAGTTTTTGATTTCATCTATATTTAGTACTCCATGCATGTTATGACATTTTGATGTGATGGAGAATCTTCTTTTGCATAGTGAATTTGGGAGTAGAATTTGGCATCTAAACAAAACAAGGCCTAAACATAAGATCGATAGGTTAACTATTTGAACCAACAGAGGCATCTATCGATCTGAACACACTGATGCGACATTATATATGCATGCTTTCACAGTTGTGCAAATAAAAATAGACGACAGATTACAAATTAAACTTGAAAGATAAATGTAGGGTCAACTTTACCAGTGTTTGTTTTTATATTCAGCCACATCAAACCATTTAATTTACCGAAGGTTACCAGCAGTGTTGAGATAATTATCTACATGTAACAGTGAGGCATATATCTTAGTAAAACGAGGTAAAAAGGCTGTTGAATATAAATAAAAAAAGTTGGTCGAGAACTATCTCAAGCTGAAATTAGACTTTTTGTGTTCTGACCTGATCCACCTATTTGAAATAGATCAACTTCTCAAAGAATTTTTAAATTATATTAACATTTGGAGCAAGGATCTAATTAAGTCCAAAGCAGACACGGCACATTAAAATATTCTTCTCAGTATTGCAACAAGGAATTTTATGTACCAACTACTTAGGTAAATAATCAAACTTGGTAAAAGAATAATAAGACCTTGAACAGGAAGACTACAATTTCAGCCGTTAGCGTTAGCAACGCATGCTGTTGGGTCCACTAAGGCTGTTCGCACTGGTCCATCTCTTTTCTACTCTCTAAAAGAGAATATTCCGTCCTAGTCATCAAGATTTTCTACTCTATACTCTTCCGCACTCGTTCAATCTCTATCTCAATCTCTGTACCAACTACTACCACGCGGGACCCACCAATAATTCATATTTTTTACCCACCCCTCTCTCCTCTCTCTCTTCCCCCGTTCCCCTCCCTTCCTCGGCTCCTCCGCCGCACCCTCCAGCCCCATACGCGCACGGCCTCCGGCGCGACGGCGACGAGCCACGCCGGCCACCCCGCCACCACGTGCTCCCCCTCCACCGTCCTGGGTTGGCCTCCTCTCCAGCACCTCCTCCCTACCGCTCCCCGCTCTCGCATGCTGTTGCTGCTTCCGCACCTCCTCCTCCCTCCTCACCGCCGCCGAGAGCTTCGCGGCCGGCGGAGGCGTCGCTCGGCACTGGCCGTCCTCGAAGGCAGAGGAGGGGCGGCCGCAGACGCAGCCCATGGCGGCTGCTGCAACTGCAACGGACGCCGCAGGCCCGCAGCGAAGAGAGGCCCCCGGCTGTCTGGCTCAGCTCGGCCGGTGTCTCCGGGGGAAGCGTGGCATCGGGAGCAAGAGGATGGATCTTAGAGCTAGGGTTCGGTGAGCGTGGATTAGGGTTAGGATTGGTGGCCGGGGAGGAGGATGGAGGAGTGGAAACCGCGGCGCGGTGGAAGTGGAAGGAGAGCAGCAACGGCACTCGCAGGTCGCAGGAGAAGGAAGCGAGAGGGTACGGGGTCGTTTGTAAATTTGGCTTATGCAAAGGGTGTCCTTGTTGTTTAGGGTCCCTTTTGCACACAAGGACTTCCAAGATTTAATATTTTAGGGAGTTAGGACACCAAATAAGATTTGGGGTTTTCTTATAGAATTCGAAAATAAACGCGGCTCTTCCATAAGGAAAAAGCTAACCCTCATTCGAAGTATTTTGGAGCTCCACAACATTTGATTTCTACTCTCTGCAGATGCACGGTAGCCGTAGCAGAGCACTCTTTTCTTCCCTAACTCGGGTGTTGACTTTCGTCGAGGTTAGAGTTAGAGTTCGAGTTTTCGGGTTGGGGGTTCTTGTTGAGGAGTGGTAGCGGCCTAGAGGGAAGATCGCAAGTGATAGATTGGACCGGCAAAGGTGGCAACCGTGGGGGCGGTGAGGCAAGGTTACGGTGGCGGTGCCTACCGAGTGATGGACCACATCCGATGGACGGGCAAGAGAGGGGTGAGGGCTGCGTCGGCTGCGGAGCATGGAGGTGGCTACCACGAGCGCGGTAGGGTCTCACCGAAGCATCATGTTGCCTAGTGGAGCGGCGGCGCATGGAGGCAATGGTGGAATGAAGGAAGCTCGAAGGAGGAAGAGTTACTATTGCAACTTGCGAAATAGGGAGAAAGCACTGGCTGCTTCGTGCTGGAGGTTGAAGATGAAGACATGTCGTTGGATGTGGATCTTACGGCTAAATAAATCATGTGTTGTCATCCAACAAACAATCAATGTTATCTAGACAGATTCTCCAAAATCGATTATTGATTTTTGAAATTCCTTATTATTCTCTTATTTGAGTTGCATGTGCTTTTTCTTAAAAAAATCTTTTTTACATATGCTTTAATCCTCCAGTGAGTGGGCACAAGCCCCTTCAAAATTATACATCATATGAATAGATTTGTCTTGAAAATTACTTTCATAAAAGTATACATATATAACTTTCTAATAAATATTTTTTATAGAAAATATGAGTCAAAGTTATGCTTTGGAGACCGTGTTGCTGTCCT
>OAMR01000710.1:574107-587835 GCA_900205405.1 Echinochloa crus-galli
GGCGGCGGCTTCGCGGCGGGGGCGGCGTCTTCGCGGCGGCGGCGCTTCGCCAGGCTCCCCGCGGCGGCGTGCTCGTGGTGATGGCGACCGCGGGTAGACGAAGGTGGTGCGTCTCGACGAGCGGAGGTGGGGCGGAGGTGGTCCGGCTCGGCGGCTCGACGGGCGGAGGTGGGGCGGATCTGGGCGTGGACGCGACTTGGCGGAGGCGGGATGGCGACGAATCGTGCGGCGGCGGCGTCCTCCCTCACACCCGCGCCTCCCCCGCCCATCGGTGCGCTGTCCTCGCCTGCGTCGTCCTCGGCTCCGGCGCTTTCCTAGGGCAAGCTCGCGGCGGCGGCGGCGGAACTCCTCGCGGCAGAGGAGCTCGGCGAAAGGCAAGCTCGGGCGGCGAAGGGCAAGCTCGGGGCGCGTGGAGCGGCGCGGCGAGTGAGCAAGCGGGCGGAGCAACGGCCGGTGGGCCCGCGGCGTTTTACCGAGCCGCTTTCTCTCTCTCGATGTAGCGAGCGGGCGCGGCGTTTACAGCGTGCCGTCTCGTTTCCGGTTTGCCGCTGCAGGCCCAAAAGCGGGATCCCGCACGACATGCACGTGACGTGGCGTGTAGCGCGCGGGATCCCGCTCCCCACTGCGAACAGCCTAACTAAACAAACGAAAGCGTCCGGTAAAAAGTCAAACGAAAATCGAGCCGGAGAGTAGCAACTGTCTCGCACGTTGCGGCAGATATTCTAACCTCGCGAGGCACAACACCATTCGCCACGCAAAATGTGGGGCCGTGTTTCTTCGGGCCGGAGAAATTTCTCCAGCCACTTTGACCAATAATTAAGGATATTAAATAAAGTCAGTTTATAAAACTACCTTCACAACGTTGGACTATTTCGCGAGACCTATCTAATGAGGCCTTTGACCGCACGATTAGAGGATGGTTACTGTAGCATTACTGTAGCAAATCATGGACTAATTAGGCTCATTAGATTCGTCGCGCAAAGTTGCACTCATCCCTAAATGGGTTTTACAAATAGACTTCATTTAGTACTCCATGCATGTAAGATTCTCTTTGGGATATTTTTTTCGGGAAAGAAAAGAAACACGGCCAAGTAGGTCTGCACAGATCTCGAGAAACTACATCTTACGGTTAAAAAGTTGCCGGCCCAGGCCGATATCATCGGTTTACATTTCCGCCTGCCTGCCCCCTAAGTTTCGGACACGAGGACGACGCCTGCTTAGGCCTTCTCCAACAGTCTGACTCTTGGCTAACCCTTAAGGGCTTGGTTGGGAGAGATCCCACTCTAAAAAATGCAGCTCTGCTCCAGGAACTCCACCTTTTTCAGCTCCACTCCACCGACTCCAAAAAAATATGAAGCTCCAGAAAAAACCTGGAGTTTCGGGAGCACCCCTTGAGGAGCTCTAGAAAAAAACCTGGAGTTGGCCTCTAGATCCACTTTTTTTTATGGAGCTGGAGTTTCTGGAGTTGAATGTGTTTGGCTACAGGATTTTGGAGCGGAGCTAGAAAACGTGGAGCGGAGCTCTCCCAAACAGGCCCTAAATTATTTAATCGATAAACAGTGCCAAAACGGTACAAAAGTGGGTTGGCTCTTTGCTAGCTCTTAGCCGTCTCATATTCATTGAAGAGTGCAAAAGTGATGTGATCGGCTCTTGGCTTTACTGGGCTGGTTTACAGCTGCACAACCCAACCGTAATTGAACTAATTGGGAAAACATATATTTTGTCCAGGTTCAGCAGATAAATGGCGCACTGACCGCCTGTCGGTTAATCTCAGGGCGCACTGCTCTGAAATGCACCGGTGCTCCAAATTCTGGAGCATAACATCACTGTAAGAATGATGGGGGCTTGGGAGCAGCAAGTGAATGTCCAAAATCCGTTTCTTCCTTGCTTCTAGTTGTAGTAGTGGTATAGTTGGGAAAGGAAGTACCACATGATGCACTGCAACGTCTATCAGCAGCGGCCCGAGGAACTGTGAGTGCATGAGCCCAAGCAAAATGTTCTCTTTTCAGTAGTGTAGCTAGCATCATTGTTTGGCGCAACATAATTCTGCACATATAGTTATATGGGAGCTAACTGCAACTTTATGGTACTCAGAATGGCAATACACAGTGCAGCAGTGAGGAAGTGGCCTCATGTTGATTCTTGCATAGCATCTGGACTTAATTTGCATTAGTTCAAAGCTCATGGTAAGGTAGATAACATGGCTTTAATTGTGACTAATTAGTATGTGGTAGGTTTTGCTGGTAAGTGGAAAATTTAGTGTGCAAAGTTACATTCATTGGGCTTGTTCAGCTGGTCACATTTTGGCTTATGCTACTGCTGCTGCTGATATTGGCTGTTCAGCCAGCAGCGAGCAGGCAGCTGATACATGTGGCTGATTATATAATTATTTTCATTTTCAGTCAAGTATTGTAGTACCTTATATTCGGTTCTTCAGTCAATAACTTGTTTTCTCTTTTATTCAGTCAATTAGCTGCACAACAGCTTGTTTTCAATTTATTCTTTGTACCATATAGTTGAATAATCTTATCCAAATAAGTATGAGCAGTCTCTTATGCCATCTCATTCACATGTAGGCAAATGGTTCATCTCATGTTGGCTCAGAGTCCATTAACAACAGCATGGATGTTGATGGCCATGAAGGTGAGGACCTCGGCGCGAGAAATATTCATAACATCATTCATGCCAACAACCAACCGAGTGCAGACTGTGCATTGTGTGATGATGCAACTTGATCGGATTGGAAAAAGATGGTGCAGCTAATTATTTTGAAAATCGAATTACAACTCACAGTTCATCTTTGGTAGGTAGTGTGACTCCATTTCCCTAGCTAGTACTGTGTGGTAGAAGATGATAGCTTTGGTGGGCTGTTTCTTTTGCTAACCTTCACTGATGCCAACATTTGGACATGATATGGCTTGTGGTGGGTTGTTTATTTTGCAAATCTGTAGTGATGGCAACATTGGACATGTATGATGTTGCTTCGCTGGGCTGTTTATTTTGGTTACTGGAATTGCACTTATGCCAACATTGGACATGATGTAATGGATGTTGACTGATGAAATTTGATTCTGAAGTGTCTGAGAACCATCTCTGATGAAATTTGAATGTGGGCTGTATATAGAATTTGAGTCTGGACAATGTTGATGAACCTGTATATATATGTTATTTATCAATTAGTGAATTGATTGGATTTTCATTTTTCTGTCGGCTGAACATGACAGGACATTGATATATTTCCGTCAATGCATTGTTCTGTCGGCTAGACAAAATAAACCCTGTCGGCAAGTAAACGACAGAAAAATTTTTATTTCTTTGTCGGTGCTTGTTTTATTTCTTTGTCGGTACTGTATACACAGGGAAAAAAGATTTCCTGTAGGTCAAGTTTGTTTCTCTGTCGGCTCTACATGACAGAAAAACTGTATCCAACTCTGACGAAAACGAGTTGTTCCGTCGGTGGAGAACCGACAGAAAAATGGTCGTACCGACAGAGAAAATAAAAACCGACAGGCAAAATTTAATTTCCCTGTCGTTTTATCCCTATCGGTTATTCCCTGTCGGGGACCCGACAGGAAAATTGTTTTTCTATTTCCCTGTCGGGTTTTTTATTTGTTCTGTCGGTTTGGTCACCCACAAAGAAATTCCGATTTCCAGTAGTGACTAATAGCCATATGCATGGATCGGAGGTCACTACCTGCCATATGGATCGGAGGTTACTACCTGTATTATTAGTTTGTTTTTTTGCTGGACTAATGTATTATTAGTTTTCAAATAATTAACGCTCTCGTAGCTAATCATGTCTCTCTAGCTTGAATAAAAATCTCTGCGTTTTCCTCGCTCGAAAAAAAAAACTGCGTAGAGTACACATATGGAATAAAATAGGAGAAGAGCCCAAGCGCACTACTAGTGCATGCTCTATTTTTCTCTAGAAAGCTAAGAGATGGAGAGCATATCTCTATCTGTCTTCGTCAAGTCGTAGATAGAATGGAAGCTCATTGTTCGTCTTGGGTTTGCAATTATTCCTCCATCATCCAGATCGACCTATAAATATATATAGACCTGATGCACGCCTCGATTGAAAGCACACAACGCGTACGCCTCGGTTGAGATCGAGCACACAAGCAAGCAACACTACACGAGAGGTTGCCCGGCCGGCAACCTAGCTCGATCGCTCGACGACGATGATGAAGCTTCTCTTGAGCGCGTGGTTGCTACTCCTCCTTGTCAACGGTATGCATGGCACAAGCTCCTTGGTCGTTCTTGTTGTTAATTACTAGTTGCTGCATGCGCGCGCCATAATTAAATTAAGGTGCATGCATGTTTCTTATTATATGGATCCAATCTAGCAGGTGGTCATCATCAGGTGGTGGAGTGCCGTCGCCACCGTGAATGGCGCAAGGACTACACGCTCTTCGTCTTCGGCGACTCGTTCGTGGACGCCGGCAACCTCCCGAGGTCAGCCAAGAGCAGGGCGTCGCGTGGGTGGTACTACCATACCCCTACGGCAGCTCCGACTCGGCTCATGCCAACACCTGAACCGGCCGGCCGCCTCTCTGACGGCCTGGTCGGTGCAATCAGATTTCCTTGGTAAGTACATACTGATGTATATTATATGAATGAATGAAATCCATCTACATATGCTAAGCTACATGATCTATAAATATTAATTGTGCATTGCAGCCAAGATATATTCTGGGGAACGATGAGTACGTCCCCTCCGCCCTACAGCCCGAACGCCGGCGATGTGGACGAATCCGGCGTGTTGAACGGCCCGCGGGAGGAGCCGGCGCTAGCAAGGGAGTCAGATCGACCAATTCGCAAGCCTGGTGGACCGTCGGATCATCCAGGACGAGGACCTGGACCAATCCGTGGCGCTCGTCTCGGTATCCAACGGCCACGACTACTCGCACGTCAGCGACAGCACCAGCTCCG
The DNA here is from genome assembly GCA_900205405.1 of Echinochloa crus-galli. NCBI lineage: Eukaryota > Viridiplantae > Streptophyta > Magnoliopsida > Poales > Poaceae > Echinochloa > Echinochloa crus-galli. The sequence continues at coordinate 579,040 of OAMR01000710.1, forward strand.
ACCAGATGAACGCCTACATCGTGGAGGTGACTGACAGGATCGTCGACGCCGTGAGGCGCCTCAAGGACGACCTCGGCGTGTCCAAGGTGCTGGTGAACTCGCTGCCCCCCGTGGGCTGCACGCCGACAGGATTCTTGTGGTGAGCCGAGTCGGAGCTGCCGTAGGGGTAAAACCACTGACGCGATCTCACCGTCTTCTTCTCATCTCCTCCCGTTGGAGGCGGGCGGTTGCCGGCGTCGACGAACGAGTCCCCGAACACGAACAGCATGCGGTCCTTGCGGTGGCGACGATACCTAGGACCCGAGCGGCTACTGCGGGAAGGTGGATGGCAGCGGCAGAGCTCAGTACACGGTGTGCGCCAACCCCGACAGCTACTTGTACTGGGACTACCTCAACCCCACGCAGGCTGGATGGGACGCCGTCATGGATCAGCTCAGAGGACCCATCCAGGAATTCTTGGGCATCTAGATATATGAATGGAGATATATAGAATTATACTTTTGGTAGTTGCTACTTGGTAGCGGTACGTAGTGTTACCATGCATGGACTTGATCGCCTAGCTTGCTTGTTAATCATATCATCAGTTCGTTATAGGTAGGATTTGGATTTAATTAGTTAAGTTTAGCTAGGTCATGTAACAAGCATTTGTTGCCGATATTTGCAGGTGCAAAATGCAAAAGGTACCACATCAGATACAAGTAATACTTCAGTTGTAACGGATCATGTGCATTTTGCATGTTGCACTTGTAAACATTGGCAACAAATGCTTTTGCCATGATTACTACTAACGGTATTCTCCATCAACGGGTCACCTTATATATATTTAAATGATCCATCGATAGAAGAGCCTGTTATCTATTCTCACCTTATATATATTTAAATAATCCATTGATGGGAGCGCCTGCTATCTATTATTAAAAGAACATGTGATTTCTATCATGTCAAAGAAAAAAAATTGGCACCTAGTAGAGTATTGGTGAGATATTGGATGGAACCAAGTATAGGTGCCAATTTTTTTTCTTTGACATGATAGAAATCACATGTTCTTTTAATAATAGATAGCAGGCGCTCCCATCAATGGATTATTTAAATATATATAAGGTGAGAATAGATAACAGGCTCTTCTATCGATGGATCATTTAAATATATATAAGGTGACCCGTTGATGGAGAATACCGTTAGTAGTAATCATGGCAAAAGCATTTGTTGCCAATGTTTACAAGTGCAACATGCAAAATGCACATGATCCGTTACAACTGAAGTATTACTTGTATCTGATGTGGTACCTTTTGCATTTTGCACCTGCAAATATCGGCAACAAATGCTTGTTACATGATCAGAAAAGGGGTGCTGTGTATCCTCATGTATTCTCCATTCAACATAGAGCCACCTTATATTGCTAGCATTTAACTTTATTTATTGGTTCAGTTATTTTATTTTTACCCCTACTGTTTTAGCGCACCAATAGCCTCTTTTTGCTTTTTTAGATAATGGATAAAATCCAGCCTTGACCAAAAATGGCTACGGCCAGATAGCCTCTTTTTGCTTATCCTTTGGGATGCCAGTACGTAGATATTTAATTCCTGAAACTAGTAATTAATATGCATACTCCTAATTTTTTATTCTTTGATTCTTTGCTATTAATTTTGAAATGTTTTAGGGAACTGATCACAAGTTAATTGGTAAGATTTTTTGGTGAAACTTACCCATCTAGTTTAAATCCCTGACTTAGAAAGAGGTTTTTTCTGGATTTATTTTAGGATTTAATCTGCCCTATTGTTTGAGTGGTACCCAATGTGCCCCTTGACACTAATTTCGTCAATCTCAATATCTGCATACAACACTATTCTTTTAGTGCTAGCTAACATACCCTCGATGATTACTTAGTCAATCTCGACATCTACTAGATTTCATCAACTTTCATATCTATCGGCTCTCTCAGATATGATCATAAGGAAAGGTTTGCATATGGTGCATGTGGTCTTTCAAAAAAAAAAATTCAATGATGTTGATGGCATCAGGAAATTGACCAAAAGAGAACCAATTATACTACGACATATGAAAGCATTTTTTTTCAAAAAAAATAACACATTGACAAAAGCAGTTTATCAATCTGAGCATGCTCATGTCCCTTACACGTTTTCTCTTCATACCTAAGATGATGCCCTGCCGGCTGCCAGTGCATGAAGCCAAAGCCAGAGCCACAGAGCCAAAAATACTGGCGTCGGCAGGCAGTTGTAGTCGGTCGGGCTGCCGCCGCCTGGGCCTGGCGCCATCGGCGGAACAACCGAAACCCCAGCGATGACAAGTTTGTTGGGGGGAAGCGGAGAGCTGGGCATCGTCGTCGGCGACCTTGTTGGCGGCGAGGGCCTTTTGCTGTCGCGGCCACGCCTCGTGCCGCGGCCCCGTCGGCCGCCGGGGAAGCCACGAAGCTCGTGGACATGTGATGAGGCCACCGCTTCCGCCTCAAAGTCAGAGGGATCGGTGGCGGTGACCGCCTGCAGCGCTGGCTGCTGTAGTGGCAACAACGCAGGCATTGTCACCGCCAAGGTAGCGAGCCAAAGGATGTGCAGCTTCATGGCGTTGCCGTCATTGCTCCTGTTGCTGTGAATCGATGATGTGAGTGATCGATGACAACTATAACCCATGTTCGGCTGGATTGTTTCCAACCAGCCAGCAGTGTTTTTCTCTCAGCAGAAACCAGCACCAGCCACCAGCCATCAACCAGCCAGCAGTGTTTTTCTCTCAGCAAAAACCAGCACCAGTCACCAGCCACCAGCCAAACAAATAGGGAAGATGAATGCATATTCTATTCTACCGTACCGTACTTGATGGGGGAGGGCAATGCGTGGATCCATGATCTTGATTCTTGAGCGACAAACACATGTGTTCGGTTCAGCGTTCTTTTGCACTGCACGAAAAGAGGATATACATGCGTCTTCTAGAAAAGCAGCAGACACTAGACAACTGGATTCTGCTGTGCGTGCTGGGTCAGTCTTGACTATCGGACAAAGCTACTGGCTCTTTCACCTATACTTGGTTTCATCCAATATCTCACCACTACTTTACTAGATGCTGTTTTTTTCTTTGGCATTTTTTTAAGAATAGATAGCAGGGTCTCCCATCGATGGACCATTATTTATATATATGTATATATAAGGGTGAGAATAGATAGCGGACACTCCCATCGATGGATCATTTAAATATATATAAGGTGACCTGTAGATGGAGAATATCGTTAGTAGTAATCATGGCAAAAGCATTTATTGCCAATGTTTACAAGTGCAACATACAAAAGAAAAAAAAACAGCACCTAGTAGAGCTGCAGTGAGATATTGGATGGAACCAAGTATAGGTGAAAGACAGTGGCAATCACCATCACCAGCAACAATAGGTGATTCGACGCCATTTCGCTAGCTGCTTAACTCTTGTCGGTTGTTGTCTCTTTCTTGCTTCATCAAAAGAGGTCAGTCAGGCTGTCTTTATAAAACAAAAATAAAGCAGTCGGCTTGTTTGCTTGCAGTCCTGGCAAAGCTGCCTGGCGTAGGCAGCACCCCTAGTCGCACGATTTCATCGGCCTGCGGTGGAGATCGCTGCCTAGCCGTGGAGCTGCCTGCCAGGCTGCATCCAAACAGCCCAGAGCGCCGGCGGCCATCATCTTTATCTCCTCCGATCCGGTCACCCGTCGTCGGCCTCTCTGATTATGACCAAAGTACCAAACAGCACAAGCATAGCAGCAGCCAGACAGTTGAGTTCACCCACCACGGGCCCGGGGACGGGGATGACCCCAAGTTTCGGACATGAGGATGACCACGCCTCCTATTAAGGCTGAAGACTCTCCTCTTGGATCGGAGATATATATTGGCTGGCCAATGCACCAGTACGTGTGTCATGGGAAATCCGGATCCTGCTATCCTTTACGTGCATGTAAATTTGGAAATTTAAAAGCAATTCATGATTCCAACAAATTAACTGCTTACTGAAAATATTAGATAATGTAGAGACTGAGGACTCGATCGATCTGTTGTATATAGAGATAAAAAAATTGAACAAGTTTACTGTATGACGAAGATAGACAGATCGACCGGCAAAACACAAGGTATTGTACGTTTGCCTAGGCATCGATCTAATGCAAGCATCTCCAATGATATCAGAGAATGATGTAAACATTGTTCTCAACACTTGTGCTGAAGCACGTTTCAGTGTTGTGATTCTTTTAGAAAAGAGAATATATTAAAAATATCCCAGCCACTGCATTGATCCATGAAACCGTTCATTAAGAGGCAAAACAACAAAGGTACGTCAACCATGAAGTTTTGTAGAGAAAAAAAACTAAAAACACTCGTCAGTGTTGTGATGAATTTGCTGTTGCTTATGAAACATTTAATTAAGACTCCGGAATCCGGTTGCATACTTCTCTAAAGCTACAAAATATTTGATGTGAAATGCCGCACAATCTTGCTGTTTCACTTCACTGAAATATTTAATAAGTTATTAAAAAGACGGTGCAGAGAACAAATGATTGATTATTATTTGAACCAACCGACATGTGAACACATTGTAATGCAAACATTATGCTTTCACAATTGAGAAAATAAAAATGGACAGATTATAAACTTGCATTGAAAGATAGTACGATGGAAAGCATCAACAGATAGATAGCGTGCACTGCCTCTTATTAATTAATCCTTCTGCAGTTCTTCCTGATCTCCCCGTTAGACCCTGTCAACGGCGTGATGTCACCCATCTTGATCATGCCCGTCACAAAGTCGGCGAAGAATGCGCTCTGGCTGCTAACGTATGATTGGACTTGTGCATCAGTGGATCCACCGTTGAAGAGCTCCTGGTCAGAGTGTAGAAGCCCCTTCATGTGCTGGACATGTGTAATCTAATTGATTCGAAATAGAATGCTACATATTGTTGTCCTTTTATCTCATTATTTTCATATGCTAGCTTACTTTATAGCACGCGCGTGCCGCGTGGGCATTGTTACTAGTCTATTAACAGTTCATTCGTTCATGCATGCTTATCGATCGGTTACACGTTGCCATGTCGTTCCCTCCGCCGCCATATGTGCAAGCTTCTCGATGGGTACGTAGTACATACAACGTGATAATTAAACTCATCGATCAAGATCGAAAAACAAAGTCTGTTGTCTGCGTAACAAACGATAGATTACTTATTTAAATGAACAGACATTTAAATTAAACACACATTAGTAGTAGAACACGAATGATGGTTTCACAGTGAGCGCATGGAGGAACATCACAATTTACACATGAGAATGCTCTAAAAGAAAAATGAACCACGACGAAATATATATACATATGAATCGTTAATTGATATATGTGATTAAAGAGTGGCATTTGATAGGATGAACATATGCCATATTTGATTGGATAAAGTTTGGAACTATATATACTATGTACTTATGTAGTCACACAGCCACCATCATCCATATATAGTACACTTGTTTGCATTGGGCAGAGGATCGAGGTGATGTGCCTGTCAATTGTGAACCACCTATATATATATATATATATATAGTGACTTCGTCGATCTTAGGCCTTCTTCAATAGGCATCGAAATCGCTAGCATGTCAAGCCAGTACTACAGAGTCTCGCACGTCAACAAAAAAAACTTTGTGTCTCTGCCATGAGCATGCAATGCATACAACTCGTTCATCATATATTGATGAGGCTATGCATGCAAATGATCTTGATATTCAGATTGGCCGGCCAGCTGCTAGCTGGCCCCATATGTAGATCATTCTTATATCAGGAGATCGATGAACAAATAACGTTTGGCAACATTGGACTTCGTTCTAGTGTTTGGTATATATGCAAAAATGCCACTACAACTGTGCATAGAATTCTTGCAAAAATAAATAAATTAACTAACCAGTGACAAATCTGCAGATGGCACACATATATAACAAACTAGGTGGTACCCCACATGATGCCGCGGGAATTTCTTAAATAATATTTAAAAACATTAAATTGATTGCATAGCAATATTTTTTTTGCAAACAACAATATACATGATTTAAGATTAAATTTGAAAATAGAAACACTAAGGTAATTGCATGGCAATATTCTTTTGCAAACAATATTATACATAAAAACATGTTCATTTGTTGAGAAAGAACGACTCTTAAATGATTGATCATCTATGTATTTCTACCGTACGAATTTTGTAGCATTGTACTTGTAAAGACCATGGATACTATTGGTAATAGAAGACCGGTGGATGACATCTACTGTGCGAATTTTGTAGCATTGCACTCGCAAAGACCATGATGATATTGGTCATAGAAGATCGATGGATGACATAAATGGATAGTCCTAGTGGATGGATGACATGGCAAGCTTGCATGTTGATTGTTGCTTGTCGGAAAAGGAACAGTAAGAAATTGTGTATATAAGTGTTTTTTGGATAACTATTGGAATGGGGACTCTAATAATGTGCTGGCAACTCATACATTTGCGTGACTGAGGTTCAGGTGGTACTCCCGGACAGACTCAAGTGAGCCAAACTCACAAAGGGTGCACATCTGCCTCTCATATTTCATTTTCTTTGTTTTCCCCCTATCATATTAAGAAACTTATTGGCTTTCTATAATGATATATTGGCTTAATATTTGTGCTATTTTTTCATATATCTCAAATGTTTAATCTATTTTTCTCTTTTATAAAAACAAATCTATCTCTGTTGTGTAGGTGATTTTTTCCTAACAGTTAACCATTTTGAGCCCATCTGAAACCAATACAAGAATACGTGGATCTTGATTTCAGTTACTTGACGAACTTTATTGAGTCTTGTCATTTACTTAGTAGTATTTCTCAATATATTTTCTTGTTAGCTTGCCATATATTTGTTTCAAAAAATTTGCTTATTAGGCAATTTAGTTTTAGCCCATTAATTTTCAGATATTATTTGTCTATCTTGTAGCACCAATTACCCACAATTCTCTCAGGATTGTCTAGGATTTTAGAGACTGCAAAAATTGTCTGTTTTATCAAGGTGGTATTGGTGTCCAAGGATCAGAAAGCTGGGAAGCTCGGTGGAAAGAACTGGTAAATGGTAATTAAATTTTCCGTGTATTCACTTTAGCATCATAGGCATGGAAGATTAGTCATGCTTTATGGACAAGATTCATGAAGCGGTTCCTACCAATCAACACTTCAACAACTTGAGCTTTTGCAGAAACTGTCTCAATGGAGCTTTTATTCTCAAGCTTGTGTGAGCAGCTCCAAGACAATATGAAAATGGGTTCTATTGATTGAATGAATTGAGTGCTTTTAGCCTCAGACGTGTTATACTTTTCACAATTAAAAACTATATAGTTTATTATACACAATTTAAAACTATGTGTAAAGTGAGCTCTGGTATGAGCTTCACTGTCGGTGTATATGTTCGATCTCTTTTTTTTAACCATTGTATCTTAATTGATTGTTATCTTTTAAACTTGTGCTGGACATGTGTAATCTAATTGATTCGAAATAGAATGCTACATATTGTTGTCCTTTTATCTCATTATTTTCAAATGCTAGCTTACTTTATAGCACGCGCGTGCCGCGTGGACATTGTTACTAGTCTATTAACAGTTCATTCGTTCATGCATGCTTATCGATCGGTTACACGTTGCCATGTCGTTCCCTCCGCCGCCATATGTGCAAGCTTCTCGATGGGTACGGAGTACATACAACGTGATAATTAAACTCATCGATCAAGATCGAAAAACAAAGTCTGTTGTCTGCGTAACAAACGATAGATTACTTATTTAAACGAACAGACATTTAAATTAAACACACATTAGTAGTAGAACACGAATGATGGTTTCACAGTGAGCGCATGGAGGAACATCACAATTTACACATGAGAATGCTCTAAAAGAAAAATGAACCACGGCGAAATATATATATATATATATATATGAATCGTTAATTGATATATGTGATTAAGGAGTGGCATTTGATAGGATGAACATATGCCATATTTGATTGGATAAAGTTTGGAACTATATATACTATGTACTTATGTAGTCACACAGCCACCATCATCCATATATAGTACACTTGTTTGCATTGGGCAGACTATATATATAGTGACTTCGTCGATCTTAGGCCTTCTTCAATAGGCATCGAAATCGCTAGCATGTCAAGCCAGTACTACAGAGTCTCGCACGTCAACAAAAAAAACTTTGTGTCTCTGCCATGAGCATGCAATGCATACAACTCGTTCATCATATATTGATGAGGCTATGCATGCAAATGATCTTGATATTCAGATTGGCCGGCCAGCTGCTAGCTGGCCCCATATGTAGATCATTCTTATATCAGGAGATCGATGGACAAATAACGTTTGGCAACATTGGACTTCGTTCTAGTGTTTGGTATATATGCAAAAATGCCACTACAACTGTGCATAGAATTCTTGCAAAAATAAATAAATTAACTAACCAGTGACAAATCTGCAGATGGCACACATATATAACAAACTAGGTGGTACCCCACATGATGCCGCGGGAATTTCTTAAATAATATTTAAAAACATTAAATTGATTGCATAGCAATATTTTTTTTGCAAACAACAATATACATGATTTAAGATTAAATTTGAAAATAGAAACACTAAGGTAATTGCATGGCAATATTCTTTTGCAAACAATATTATACATAAAAACATGTTCATTTGTTGAGAAAGAACGACTCTTAAATGATTGATCATCTATGTATTTCTACCGTACGAATTTTGTAGCATTGTACTTGTAAAGACCATGGATACTATTGGTAA
>OAMR01000710.1:618044-646335 GCA_900205405.1 Echinochloa crus-galli
GTCGTCGTCGCCGTAGGCCGCAGAGACATAGAGGCGGCGCCGCGGCGAGAGGGGCGCTGCAGGGTTGGCGCGGCGGACGGAAATGAGGAGCGGGAGGCAGGGATTGTTGGGCTCGGGCTTGAAGGAAAAGGTGCGGCGGCGGTGGCGCAGTGATGGTGGTGGATAGGGGCGGCGGGATGAGGACGAGACGAGCGGAGAGGCGGCGGTCGCCCTCCCCGCCATTGCTTTGCTGCTGTCTCCTGGTAACCAAATCCAATCCAATCCAATCGCGGGGCGAGCAGGCCCATCATCAGCCAGCCAGAGCCCAACAACCCGAAAATTGATGTCGGTTTTTTCTGAATCCAATTCGCATGCCGTGCATTAGCAACATTGCCGTAATATTTTTATAAAAAAATCCAAATTACTTCCCTCATACATGGATAAAGTCTATAACCCCTAATACATCCAATCAGCCATGATATTAAATTGAGCCACAATTCAATTCTATCGTTTGGATGATCGTTACATTGTCTTTTGAAATCCTATGAAGCAGTCTTGAAATCCTATGAAACAGTCTAAATCGATTCATTTTTTGATGCACATCAGCGTAGAATTGAAAATTGATCGTCCGCATCCTCGAGCTCGCCGCACCGTCACTCCTCCTCTTCCTCCATCCCCCACCCTCGTCGTGTGGTGGGGCTCTACACCCGTCCGACCGCCACCCACATCTGCCTCCTGCGCACCTCCGGAGGAGAGGGAGGGGCTGCACCAGCGCGCTGGAGGAGGCCACGCCGTCGTGCCGGAGGAGGCCGCCGCTTGGAGGACGTCGCGGCTCCGTCGAGTGTGAGAGATGAGGAGGGGGAGAGATGTGCGAGAGAGACGGAGAGAGGAGAGATATGAGTGAAAGAGACGCGTGTGAGCGGGGAGGTCCATTTCACCCAATACGGAGCCGGTTGGCTCGACATTGTGGGAGGGGGCGCGGGAGTGCGCTGAATGACATTCGGTATTGGACTGTGATTCCATCCATCAATACCAAGGCCGTCCAGGGGTACCAATGCAAACAAGATGTAGTGTATATGTCGGTCCATTTTGCATCCCCTCAGCTATCTAAATTGGTCCATTTTACCCTTCGTAAGATTTCTCTTTTGTTTATCTCCATACACACATGCTATTTTGAGTCAAAATTTTATGGTATAATAGACCATATCATAAAAGAGTATTTTCCATTCAGTTTGACTCGAGCCAAGTCGAAAGGTCGTGCTTGCGCGCGCATTTTATTAATTGTATGAAAAAATTGTTCCACTATTTAAGATGGATTGACTTTTTAAAGAAAATTGAAATGAGTAATAATTTTGTGCTAAATGGATTAACAAATGGCCAGAATGACCATGTACTTGAATAAATACTACACAAATGTGATTATATGCTGGCTCGGTAATTAAAGCAGGGGTGAAATAACAGGCAATCGTCACTCTATAACAGAAACGGTGGTTTAGCACGGCGTGACAAAAAGGATGCGACCACTTTTTGTCAAAGCAAGGGCACGATGTGTATGATGGAGCAGGTAGAAGAGAGATCCTAAGTTGCCAAGTTAGCGTATCACGTAGGTAGGCAGTGTCATTCGTTTCATAAGATGTTCCAATTTAAAATTCATCAAAGAGCATCTCCAGCAGAGAATCTAATGGATTGGTAAACCTAAAAACTGGCAGGGGACCTAAAAACAACCAAAAAACGTGCTCCAGCAGGGGACCTATATGAGTTGCTATTTTAGGTCCGGACCTGATGGTGGTGGATAGGGGCGGCGGGATGAGGACGAGACGAGCGGAGAGGCGGCGGTCGCCCTCCCCGCCATTGCTTTGCTTTGCTTTGCTGCTGTCTCCTGGTAATCCAATCCAATCGCGGGGCGAGCAGGCCCATCATCAGCCAGCCAGAGCCCAACAACCCGAAAATTGATGTCGGTTTTTTCTGAATCCAATTCGCATGCCGTGCATTAGCAACATTGCCGTAATATTTTTATAAAAAAATCCAAATTACTTCCCTCAGACATGGATAAAGTCTATAACCCCTAGTACATTCAATCAGCCATGACATTAAATTGAGCCACAATTCAATTCTATCGTTTGGATGATCATTACATTGTCTTTTGAAATCCTATGAAACAGTCTAAATCGATTCATTTTTTGATGCACATCAGCGTAGAATTGAAAATTGATCGTCCGCATCCTCGAGCTCGCCTCACCGTCACTCCTCCTCTTCCTCCATCCCCCACCCTCGTCGTGTGGTGGGGCTCTACACCCGTCCGACCGCCACCCACATCTGCCTCCTGCGCACCTCCGGAGGAGAGGGAGGGGCTGCACCAGCGCGCTGGAGGAGGCCACGCCGTCGTGCCGGAGGAGGCCGCCGCTTGGAGGACGTCGCGCCTCCGTCGAGTGTGAGAGATGAGGAGGGGGAGAGATGTGCGAGAGAGACGGAGAGAGGATAGATACGAGTGAAAGAGACGCGGGTGAGCGGGGAGGTCCATTTCACCCAATACGGAGCCGGTTGGCTCGACATTGTGGGAGGGGGCGCGGGAGTGCGCTGAATGACGTTCGGTATTGGACTGTGATTCCGTCCATCAATACCAAGGCCGTCCAGGTGTACCAATGCAAACAAGATGTAGTGTATATGTCGGTCCATTTTGCACCCCCTCAGCTATCTAAATTGGTCCATTTTACCCTTCGTAAGATTTCTCTTTTGTTTATCTACATACACACATGCTATTTTGAGTCGAAATTTTATGGTATAATAGACCATATCATAAAAGAGTATTTTCCATTCAGTTTGACTCGAGCCAAGTCGAAAGGTCGTGCTTGCGCGCGCATTTTATTAATTGTATGAAAAAATTGTTCCACTATTTAAGATGGATTGACTTTTTAAAGAAAATTGAAATGAGTAATAATTTTGTGCTAAATGGATTAACAAATGGCCAGGATGACCACGTACTTGAATAAATACTACACAAATGTGATTGTATGCTGGCTCGGTAATTAAAGCAGGGGTGAAATAACAGGCAATCGTCACTCTATAACAGAAACGGTGGTTTAGCACGGCGTGACAAAAAGGATGCGATCACTTTTTGTCAAAGCAAGGGCACGATGTGTATGATGGAGCAGGTAGAAGAGAGATCCTAAGTTGCCAAGTTGGCGTATCACGTAGGTAGGCAGTGTCATTCGTTTCATAAGATGTTCCAATTTAAAATTCATCAAAGAGCATCTCCAGCAGAGGATCTAATGCATTGGTAAACCTAAAAACTGGCAGGGGACCTAAAAACAACCAAAAAACGTGCTCCAGCAGGGCACCTATATGAGTTGCTATTTTAGGTCCGGACCTAAAACTCACCCTTGAATACCCAAATATACCAACCCAAGCATGGGTTGCTACATTTTTTTCATCCACCCGGGAAAGCCCAACCGCTAGTTCTTGGATTCTTCCGTGCGACGCCCGACGCCCGCCGCGCCGCTGCAGCCCGCCGCGCCGCCACCCGCCGCGCCGCAACCAGCCGCATCCGCACGCCGCCCGCCCTCACCTCTCCGGTCCTTCTGAGCGCCGGGAGCAGAGGAGAGGATGAGGGAAGACGGGGTAGGAAAGAGGGGAGAAGTACATGTGCTTCGGGTTCCGCATAACTGAGATCGGTAGAGGTGGTTGCCTTTGATCCTAGTCACAGGCAAAGGCAGTTAGTAGATTCATCGGGTGGGATGTAGTACATGTGCTTCGGGTTCCGCATAACTGAGATCGGTAGAGGTGGTTGCCTTTGATCCTAGTCACAGGCAAAGGCAGTTAGTAGATTCATCGGGTGGGATGTAGTACATGTGCTTCGGGTTCCGCATAACTGAGATCGGTAGAGGTGGTTGCCTTTGATCCTAGTCACAGGCAAAGGCAGTTAGTAGATTCATCGGGTGGGATGTAGTACATGTGCTTCGGGTTCCGCATAACTGAGATCGGTAGAGGTGGTTGCCTTTGATCCTAGTCACAGGCAAAGGCAGTTAGTAGATTCATCGGGTGGGATGTAGTACATGTGCTTCGGGTTCCGCATAACTGAGATCGGTAGAGGTGGTTGCCTTTGATCCTAGTCACAGGCAAAGGCAGTTAGTAGATTCATCGGGTGGGATGTAGTACATGTGCTTCGGGTTCCGCATAACTGAGATCGGTAGAGGTGGTTGCCTTTGATCCTAGTCACAGGCAAAGGCAGTTAGTAGATTCATCGGGTGGGATGTAGTACATGTGCTTCGGGTTCCGCATAACTGAGATCGGTAGAGGTGGTTGCCTTTGATCCTAGTCACAGGCAAAGGCAGTTAGTAGATTCATCGGGTGGGATGTAGTACATGTGCTTCGGGTTCCGCATAACTGTGATCGGTAGAGGTGGTTGCCTTTGATCCTAGTCACAGGCAAAGGCAGTTTGCAGATTCATCGGGTGGGATGTAGTACATGTGCTTCGGGTTCCGCATAACTGTGATCGGTAGAGGTGGTTGCCTTTGATCCTAGTCACAGGCAAAGGCAGTTAGTAGATTCATCGGGTGGGATGTAGTACATGTGCTTCGGGTTCCGCATAACTGTGATCGGTAGAGGTGGTTGCCTTTGATCCTAGTCACAGGCAAAGGCAGTTAGTAGATTCATCGGGTGGGATGTAGTACATGTGCTTCGGGTTCCGCATAACTGTGATCGGTAGAGGTGGTTGCCTTTGATCCTAGTCACAGGCAAAGGCAGTTAGTAGATTCATCGGGTGGGATGTAGTACATGTGCTTCGGGTTCCGCATAACTGTGATCGGTAGAGGTGGTTGCCTTTGATCCTAGTCACAGGCAAAGGCAGTTAGTAGATTCATCGGGTGGGATGTAGTACATGTGCTTCGGGTTCCGCATAACTGTGATCGGTAGAGGTGGTTGCCTTTGATCCTAGTCACAGGCAAAGGCAGTTAGTAGATTCATCGGGTGGGATGTAGTACATGTGCTTCGGGTTCCGCATAACTGTGATCGGTAGAGGTGGTTGCCTTTGATCCTAGTCACAGGCAAAGGCAGTTAGTAGATTCATCGGGTGGGATGTAGTACATGTGCTTCGGGTTCCGCATAACTGTGATCGGTAGAGGTGGTTGCCTTTGATCCTAGTCACAGGCAAAGGCAGTTAGTAGATTCATCGGGTGGGATGTAGTACATGTGCTTCGGGTTCCGCATAACTGTGATCGGTAGAGGTGGTTGCCTTTGATCCTAGTCACAGGCAAAGGCAGTTAGTAGATTCATCGGGTGGGATGTAGTACATGTGCTTCGGGTTCCGCATAACTGTGATCGGTAGAGGTGGTTGCCTTTGATCCTAGTCACAGGCAAAGGCAGTTAGTAGATTCATCGGGTGGGATGTAGTACATGTGCTTCGGGTTCCGCATAACTGTGATCGGTAGAGGTGGTTGCCTTTGATCCTAGTCACAGGCAAAGGCAGTTAGTAGATTCATCGGGTGGGATGTAGTACATGTGCTTCGGGTTCCGCATAACTGTGATCGGTAGAGGTGGTTGCCTTTGATCCTAGTCACAGGCAAAGGCAGTTAGTAGATTCATCGGGTGGGATGTAGTACATGTGCTTCGGGTTCCGCATAACTGTGATCGGTAGAGGTGGTTGCCTTTGATCCTAGTCACAGGCAAAGGCAGTTAGTAGATTCATCGGGTGGGATGTAGTACATGTGCTTCGGGTTCCGCATAACTGTGATCGGTAGAGGTGGTTGCCTTTGATCCTAGTCACAGGCAAAGGCAGTTAGTAGATTCATCGGGTGGGATGTAGTACATGTGCTTCGGGTTCCGCATAACTGTGATCGGTAGAGGTGGTTGCCTTTGATCCTAGTCACAGGCAAAGGCAGTTAGTAGATTCATCGGGTGGGATGTAGTACATGTGCTTCGGGTTCCGCATAACTGTGATCGGTAGAGGTGGTTGCCTTTGATCCTAGTCACAGGCAAAGGCAGTTAGTAGATTCATCGGGTGGGATGTAGTACATGTGCTTCGGGTTCCGCATAACTGTGATCGGTAGAGGTGGTTGCCTTTGATCCTAGTCACAGGCAAAGGCAGTTAGTAGATTCATCGGGTGGGATGTAGTACATGTGCTTCGGGTTCCGCATAACTGTGATCGGTAGAGGTGGTTGCCTTTGATCCTAGTCACAGGCAAAGGCAGTTAGTAGATTCATCGGGTGGGATGTAGTACATGTGCTTCGGGTTCCGCATAACTGTGATCGGTAGAGGTGGTTGCCTTTGATCCTAGTCACAGGCAAAGGCAGTTAGTAGATTCATCGGGTGGGATGTAGTACATGTGCTTCGGGTTCCGCATAACTGTGATCGGTAGAGGTGGTTGCCTTTGATCCTAGTCACAGGCAAAGGCAGTTAGTAGATTCATCGGGTGGGATGTAGTACATGTGCTTCGGGTTCCGCATAACTGTGATCGGTAGAGGTGGTTGCCTTTGATCCTAGTCACAGGCAAAGGCAGTTAGTAGATTCATCGGGTGGGATGTAGTACATGTGCTTCGGGTTCCGCATAACTGTGATCGGTAGAGGTGGTTGCCTTTGATCCTAGTCACAGGCAAAGGCAGTTAGTAGATTCATCGGGTGGGATGTAGTACATGTGCTTCGGGTTCCGCATAACTGTGATCGGTAGAGGTGGTTGCCTTTGATCCTAGTCACAGGCAAAGGCAGTTAGTAGATTCATCGGGTGGGATGTAGTACATGTGCTTCGGGTTCCGCATAACTGTGATCGGTAGAGGTGGTTGCCTTTGATCCTAGTCACAGGCAAAGGCAGTTAGTAGATTCATCGGGTGGGATGTAGTACATGTGCTTCGGGTTCCGCATAACTGTGATCGGTAGAGGTGGTTGCCTTTGATCCTAGTCACAGGCAAAGGCAGTTAGTAGATTCATCGGGTGGGATGTAGTACATGTGCTTCGGGTTCCGCATAACTGTGATCGGTAGAGGTGGTTGCCTTTGATCCTAGTCACAGGCAAAGGCAGTTAGTAGATTCATCGGGTGGGATGTAGTACATGTGCTTCGGGTTCCGCATAACTGTGATCGGTAGAGGTGGTTGCCTTTGATCCTAGTCACAGGCAAAGGCAGTTAGTAGATTCATCGGGTGGGATGTAGTACATGTGCTTCGGGTTCCGCATAACTGTGATCGGTAGAGGTGGTTGCCTTTGATCCTAGTCACAGGCAAAGGCAGTTAGTAGATTCATCGGGTGGGATGTAGTACATGTGCTTCGGGTTCCGCATAACTGTGATCGGTAGAGGTGGTTGCCTTTGATCCTAGTCACAGGCAAAGGCAGTTAGTAGATTCATCGGGTGGGATGTAGTACATGTGCTTCGGGTTCCGCATAACTGTGATCGGTAGAGGTGGTTGCCTTTGATCCTAGTCACAGGCAAAGGCAGTTAGTAGATTCATCGGGTGGGATGTAGTACATGTGCTTCGGGTTCCGCATAACTGTGATCGGTAGAGGTGGTTGCCTTTGATCCTAGTCACAGGCAAAGGCAGTTAGTAGATTCATCGGGTGGGATGTAGTACATGTGCTTCGGGTTCCGCATAACTGTGATCGGTAGAGGTGGTTGCCTTTGATCCTAGTCACAGGCAAAGGCAGTTAGTAGATTCATCGGGTGGGATGTAGTACATGTGCTTCGGGTTCCGCATAACTGTGATCGGTAGAGGTGGTTGCCTTTGATCCTAGTCACAGGCAAAGGCAGTTAGTAGATTCATCGGGTGGGATGTAGTACATGTGCTTCGGGTTCCGCATAACTGTGATCGGTAGAGGTGGTTGCCTTTGATCCTAGTCACAGGCAAAGGCAGTTAGTAGATTCATCGGGTGGGATGTAGTACATGTGCTTCGGGTTCCGCATAACTGTGATCGGTAGAGGTGGTTGCCTTTGATCCTAGTCACAGGCAAAGGCAGTTAGTAGATTCATCGGGTGGGATGTAGTACATGTGCTTCGGGTTCCGCATAACTGTGATCGGTAGAGGTGGTTGCCTTTGATCCTAGTCACAGGCAAAGGCAGTTAGTAGATTCATCGGGTGGGATGTAGTACATGTGCTTCGGGTTCCGCATAACTGTGATCGGTAGAGGTGGTTGCCTTTGATCCTAGTCACAGGCAAAGGCAGTTAGTAGATTCATCGGGTGGGATGTAGTACATGTGCTTCGGGTTCCGCATAACTGTGATCGGTAGAGGTGGTTGCCTTTGATCCTAGTCACAGGCAAAGGCAGTTAGTAGATTCATCGGGTGGGATGTAGTACATGTGCTTCGGGTTCCGCATAACTGTGATCGGTAGAGGTGGTTGCCTTTGATCCTAGTCACAGGCAAAGGCAGTTAGTAGATTCATCGGGTGGGATGTAGTACATGTGCTTCGGGTTCCGCATAACTGTGATCGGTAGAGGTGGTTGCCTTTGATCCTAGTCACAGGCAAAGGCAGTTAGTAGATTCATCGGGTGGGATGTAGTACATGTGCTTCGGGTTCCGCATAACTGTGATCGGTAGAGGTGGTTGCCTTTGATCCTAGTCACAGGCAAAGGCAGTTAGTAGATTCATCGGGTGGGATGTAGTACATGTGCTTCGGGTTCCGCATAACTGTGATCGGTAGAGGTGGTTGCCTTTGATCCTAGTCACAGGCAAAGGCAGTTAGTAGATTCATCGGGTGGGATGTAGTACATGTGCTTCGGGTTCCGCATAACTGTGATCGGTAGAGGTGGTTGCCTTTGATCCTAGTCACAGGCAAAGGCAGTTAGTAGATTCATCGGGTGGGATGTAGTACATGTGCTTCGGGTTCCGCATAACTGTGATCGGTAGAGGTGGTTGCCTTTGATCCTAGTCACAGGCAAAGGCAGTTAGTAGATTCATCGGGTGGGATGTAGTACATGTGCTTCGGGTTCCGCATAACTGTGATCGGTAGAGGTGGTTGCCTTTGATCCTAGTCACAGGCAAAGGCAGTTAGTAGATTCATCGGGTGGGATGTAGTACATGTGCTTCGGGTTCCGCATAACTGTGATCGGTAGAGGTGGTTGCCTTTGATCCTAGTCACAGGCAAAGGCAGTTAGTAGATTCATCGGGTGGGATGTAGTACATGTGCTTCGGGTTCCGCATAACTGTGATCGGTAGAGGTGGTTGCCTTTGATCCTAGTCACAGGCAAAGGCAGTTAGTAGATTCATCGGGTGGGATGTAGTACATGTGCTTCGGGTTCCGCATAACTGTGATCGGTAGAGGTGGTTGCCTTTGATCCTAGTCACAGGCAAAGGCAGTTAGTAGATTCATCGGGTGGGATGTAGTACATGTGCTTCGGGTTCCGCATAACTGTGATCGGTAGAGGTGGTTGCCTTTGATCCTAGTCACAGGCAAAGGCAGTTAGTAGATTCATCGGGTGGGATGTAGTACATGTGCTTCGGGTTCCGCATAACTGTGATCGGTAGAGGTGGTTGCCTTTGATCCTAGTCACAGGCAAAGGCAGTTAGTAGATTCATCGGGTGGGATGTAGTACATGTGCTTCGGGTTCCGCATAACTGTGATCGGTAGAGGTGGTTGCCTTTGATCCTAGTCACAGGCAAAGGCAGTTAGTAGATTCATCGGGTGGGATGTAGTACATGTGCTTCGGGTTCCGCATAACTGTGATCGGTAGAGGTGGTTGCCTTTGATCCTAGTCACAGGCAAAGGCAGTTAGTAGATTCATCGGGTGGGATGTAGTACATGTGCTTCGGGTTCCGCATAACTGTGATCGGTAGAGGTGGTTGCCTTTGATCCTAGTCACAGGCAAAGGCAGTTAGTAGATTCATCGGGTGGGATGTAGTACATGTGCTTCGGGTTCCGCATAACTGTGATCGGTAGAGGTGGTTGCCTTTGATCCTAGTCACAGGCAAAGGCAGTTAGTAGATTCATCGGGTGGGATGTAGTACATGTGCTTCGGGTTCCGCATAACTGTGATCGGTAGAGGTGGTTGCCTTTGATCCTAGTCACAGGCAAAGGCAGTTAGTAGATTCATCGGGTGGGATGTAGTACATGTGCTTCGGGTTCCGCATAACTGTGATCGGTAGAGGTGGTTGCCTTTGATCCTAGTCACAGGCAAAGGCAGTTAGTAGATTCATCGGGTGGGATGTAGTACATGTGCTTCGGGTTCCGCATAACTGTGATCGGTAGAGGTGGTTGCCTTTGATCCTAGTCACAGGCAAAGGCAGTTAGTAGATTCATCGGGTGGGATGTAGTACATGTGCTTCGGGTTCCGCATAACTGTGATCGGTAGAGGTGGTTGCCTTTGATCCTAGTCACAGGCAAAGGCAGTTAGTAGATTCATCGGGTGGGATGTAGTACATGTGCTTCGGGTTCCGCATAACTGTGATCGGTAGAGGTGGTTGCCTTTGATCCTAGTCACAGGCAAAGGCAGTTAGTAGATTCATCGGGTGGGATGTAGTACATGTGCTTCGGGTTCCGCATAACTGTGATCGGTAGAGGTGGTTGCCTTTGATCCTAGTCACAGGCAAAGGCAGTTAGTAGATTCATCGGGTGGGATGTAGTACATGTGCTTCGGGTTCCGCATAACTGTGATCGGTAGAGGTGGTTGCCTTTGATCCTAGTCACAGGCAAAGGCAGTTAGTAGATTCATCGGGTGGGATGTAGTACATGTGCTTCGGGTTCCGCATAACTGTGATCGGTAGAGGTGGTTGCCTTTGATCCTAGTCACAGGCAAAGGCAGTTAGTAGATTCATCGGGTGGGATGTAGTACATGTGCTTCGGGTTCCGCATAACTGTGATCGGTAGAGGTGGTTGCCTTTGATCCTAGTCACAGGCAAAGGCAGTTAGTAGATTCATCGGGTGGGATGTAGTACATGTGCTTCGGGTTCCGCATAACTGTGATCGGTAGAGGTGGTTGCCTTTGATCCTAGTCACAGGCAAAGGCAGTTAGTAGATTCATCGGGTGGGATGTAGTACATGTGCTTCGGGTTCCGCATAACTGTGATCGGTAGAGGTGGTTGCCTTTGATCCTAGTCACAGGCAAAGGCAGTTAGTAGATTCATCGGGTGGGATGTAGTACATGTGCTTCGGGTTCCGCATAACTGTGATCGGTAGAGGTGGTTGCCTTTGATCCTAGTCACAGGCAAAGGCAGTTAGTAGATTCATCGGGTGGGATGTAGTACATGTGCTTCGGGTTCCGCATAACTGTGATCGGTAGAGGTGGTTGCCTTTGATCCTAGTCACAGGCAAAGGCAGTTAGTAGATTCATCGGGTGGGATGTAGTACATGTGCTTCGGGTTCCGCATAACTGTGATCGGTAGAGGTGGTTGCCTTTGATCCTAGTCACAGGCAAAGGCAGTTAGTAGATTCATCGGGTGGGATGTAGTACATGTGCTTCGGGTTCCGCATAACTGTGATCGGTAGAGGTGGTTGCCTTTGATCCTAGTCACAGGCAAAGGCAGTTAGTAGATTCATCGGGTGGGATGTAGTACATGTGCTTCGGGTTCCGCATAACTGTGATCGGTAGAGGTGGTTGCCTTTGATCCTAGTCACAGGCAAAGGCAGTTAGTAGATTCATCGGGTGGGATGTAGTACATGTGCTTCGGGTTCCGCATAACTGTGATCGGTAGAGGTGGTTGCCTTTGATCCTAGTCACAGGCAAAGGCAGTTAGTAGATTCATCGGGTGGGATGTAGTACATGTGCTTCGGGTTCCGCATAACTGTGATCGGTAGAGGTGGTTGCCTTTGATCCTAGTCACAGGCAAAGGCAGTTAGTAGATTCATCGGGTGGGATGTAGTACATGTGCTTCGGGTTCCGCATAACTGTGATCGGTAGAGGTGGTTGCCTTTGATCCTAGTCACAGGCAAAGGCAGTTAGTAGATTCATCGGGTGGGATGTAGTACATGTGCTTCGGGTTCCGCATAACTGTGATCGGTAGAGGTGGTTGCCTTTGATCCTAGTCACAGGCAAAGGCAGTTAGTAGATTCATCGGGTGGGATGTAGTACATGTGCTTCGGGTTCCGCATAACTGTGATCGGTAGAGGTGGTTGCCTTTGATCCTAGTCACAGGCAAAGGCAGTTAGTAGATTCATCGGGTGGGATGTAGTACATGTGCTTCGGGTTCCGCATAACTGTGATCGGTAGAGGTGGTTGCCTTTGATCCTAGTCACAGGCAAAGGCAGTTAGTAGATTCATCGGGTGGGATGTAGTACATGTGCTTCGGGTTCCGCATAACTGTGATCGGTAGAGGTGGTTGCCTTTGATCCTAGTCACAGGCAAAGGCAGTTAGTAGATTCATCGGGTGGGATGTAGTACATGTGCTTCGGGTTCCGCATAACTGTGATCGGTAGAGGTGGTTGCCTTTGATCCTAGTCACAGGCAAAGGCAGTTAGTAGATTCATCGGGTGGGATGTAGTACATGTGCTTCGGGTTCCGCATAACTGTGATCGGTAGAGGTGGTTGCCTTTGATCCTAGTCACAGGCAAAGGCAGTTAGTAGATTCATCGGGTGGGATGTAGTACATGTGCTTCGGGTTCCGCATAACTGTGATCGGTAGAGGTGGTTGCCTTTGATCCTAGTCACAGGCAAAGGCAGTTAGTAGATTCATCGGGTGGGATGTAGTACATGTGCTTCGGGTTCCGCATAACTGTGATCGGTAGAGGTGGTTGCCTTTGATCCTAGTCACAGGCAAAGGCAGTTAGTAGATTCATCGGGTGGGATGTAGTACATGTGCTTCGGGTTCCGCATAACTGTGATCGGTAGAGGTGGTTGCCTTTGATCCTAGTCACAGGCAAAGGCAGTTAGTAGATTCATCGGGTGGGATGTAGTACATGTGCTTCGGGTTCCGCATAACTGTGATCGGTAGAGGTGGTTGCCTTTGATCCTAGTCACAGGCAAAGGCAGTTAGTAGATTCATCGGGTGGGATGTAGTACATGTGCTTCGGGTTCCGCATAACTGTGATCGGTAGAGGTGGTTGCCTTTGATCCTAGTCACAGGCAAAGGCAGTTAGTAGATTCATCGGGTGGGATGTAGTACATGTGCTTCGGGTTCCGCATAACTGTGATCGGTAGAGGTGGTTGCCTTTGATCCTAGTCACAGGCAAAGGCAGTTAGTAGATTCATCGGGTGGGATGTAGTACATGTGCTTCGGGTTCCGCATAACTGTGATCGGTAGAGGTGGTTGCCTTTGATCCTAGTCACAGGCAAAGGCAGTTAGTAGATTCATCGGGTGGGATGTAGTACATGTGCTTCGGGTTCCGCATAACTGTGATCGGTAGAGGTGGTTGCCTTTGATCCTAGTCACAGGCAAAGGCAGTTAGTAGATTCATCGGGTGGGATGTAGTACATGTGCTTCGGGTTCCGCATAACTGTGATCGGTAGAGGTGGTTGCCTTTGATCCTAGTCACAGGCAAAGGCAGTTAGTAGATTCATCGGGTGGGATGTAGTACATGTGCTTCGGGTTCCGCATAACTGTGATCGGTAGAGGTGGTTGCCTTTGATCCTAGTCACAGGCAAAGGCAGTTAGTAGATTCATCGGGTGGGATGTAGTACATGTGCTTCGGGTTCCGCATAACTGTGATCGGTAGAGGTGGTTGCCTTTGATCCTAGTCACAGGCAAAGGCAGTTAGTAGATTCATCGGGTGGGATGTAGTACATGTGCTTCGGGTTCCGCATAACTGTGATCGGTAGAGGTGGTTGCCTTTGATCCTAGTCACAGGCAAAGGCAGTTAGTAGATTCATCGGGTGGGATGTAGTACATGTGCTTCGGGTTCCGCATAACTGTGATCGGTAGAGGTGGTTGCCTTTGATCCTAGTCACAGGCAAAGGCAGTTAGTAGATTCATCGGGTGGGATGTAGTACATGTGCTTCGGGTTCCGCATAACTGTGATCGGTAGAGGTGGTTGCCTTTGATCCTAGTCACAGGCAAAGGCAGTTAGTAGATTCATCGGGTGGGATGTAGTACATGTGCTTCGGGTTCCGCATAACTGTGATCGGTAGAGGTGGTTGCCTTTGATCCTAGTCACAGGCAAAGGCAGTTAGTAGATTCATCGGGTGGGATGTAGTACATGTGCTTCGGGTTCCGCATAACTGTGATCGGTAGAGGTGGTTGCCTTTGATCCTAGTCACAGGCAAAGGCAGTTAGTAGATTCATCGGGTGGGATGTAGTACATGTGCTTCGGGTTCCGCATAACTGTGATCGGTAGAGGTGGTTGCCTTTGATCCTAGTCACAGGCAAAGGCAGTTAGTAGATTCATCGGGTGGGATGTAGTACATGTGCTTCGGGTTCCGCATAACTGTGATCGGTAGAGGTGGTTGCCTTTGATCCTAGTCACAGGCAAAGGCAGTTAGTAGATTCATCGGGTGGGATGTAGTACATGTGCTTCGGGTTCCGCATAACTGTGATCGGTAGAGGTGGTTGCCTTTGATCCTAGTCACAGGCAAAGGCAGTTAGTAGATTCATCGGGTGGGATGTAGTACATGTGCTTCGGGTTCCGCATAACTGTGATCGGTAGAGGTGGTTGCCTTTGATCCTAGTCACAGGCAAAGGCAGTTAGTAGATTCATCGGGTGGGATGTAGTACATGTGCTTCGGGTTCCGCATAACTGTGATCGGTAGAGGTGGTTGCCTTTGATCCTAGTCACAGGCAAAGGCAGTTAGTAGATTCATCGGGTGGGATGTAGTACATGTGCTTCGGGTTCCGCATAACTGTGATCGGTAGAGGTGGTTGCCTTTGATCCTAGTCACAGGCAAAGGCAGTTAGTAGATTCATCGGGTGGGATGTAGTACATGTGCTTCGGGTTCCGCATAACTGTGATCGGTAGAGGTGGTTGCCTTTGATCCTAGTCACAGGCAAAGGCAGTTAGTAGATTCATCGGGTGGGATGTAGTACATGTGCTTCGGGTTCCGCATAACTGTGATCGGTAGAGGTGGTTGCCTTTGATCCTAGTCACAGGCAAAGGCAGTTAGTAGATTCATCGGGTGGGATGTAGTACATGTGCTTCGGGTTCCGCATAACTGTGATCGGTAGAGGTGGTTGCCTTTGATCCTAGTCACAGGCAAAGGCAGTTAGTAGATTCATCGGGTGGGATGTAGTACATGTGCTTCGGGTTCCGCATAACTGTGATCGGTAGAGGTGGTTGCCTTTGATCCTAGTCACAGGCAAAGGCAGTTAGTAGATTCATCGGGTGGGATGTAGTACATGTGCTTCGGGTTCCGCATAACTGTGATCGGTAGAGGTGGTTGCCTTTGATCCTAGTCACAGGCAAAGGCAGTTAGTAGATTCATCGGGTGGGATGTAGTACATGTGCTTCGGGTTCCGCATAACTGTGATCGGTAGAGGTGGTTGCCTTTGATCCTAGTCACAGGCAAAGGCAGTTAGTAGATTCATCGGGTGGGATGTAGTACATGTGCTTCGGGTTCCGCATAACTGTGATCGGTAGAGGTGGTTGCCTTTGATCCTAGTCACAGGCAAAGGCAGTTAGTAGATTCATCGGGTGGGATGTAGTACATGTGCTTCGGGTTCCGCATAACTGTGATCGGTAGAGGTGGTTGCCTTTGATCCTAGTCACAGGCAAAGGCAGTTAGTAGATTCATCGGGTGGGATGTAGTACATGTGCTTCGGGTTCCGCATAACTGTGATCGGTAGAGGTGGTTGCCTTTGATCCTAGTCACAGGCAAAGGCAGTTAGTAGATTCATCGGGTGGGATGTAGTACATGTGCTTCGGGTTCCGCATAACTGTGATCGGTAGAGGTGGTTGCCTTTGATCCTAGTCACAGGCAAAGGCAGTTAGTAGATTCATCGGGTGGGATGTAGTACATGTGCTTCGGGTTCCGCATAACTGTGATCGGTAGAGGTGGTTGCCTTTGATCCTAGTCACAGGCAAAGGCAGTTAGTAGATTCATCGGGTGGGATGTAGTACATGTGCTTCGGGTTCCGCATAACTGTGATCGGTAGAGGTGGTTGCCTTTGATCCTAGTCACAGGCAAAGGCAGTTAGTAGATTCATCGGGTGGGATGTAGTACATGTGCTTCGGGTTCCGCATAACTGTGATCGGTAGAGGTGGTTGCCTTTGATCCTAGTCACAGGCAAAGGCAGTTAGTAGATTCATCGGGTGGGATGTAGTACATGTGCTTCGGGTTCCGCATAACTGTGATCGGTAGAGGTGGTTGCCTTTGATCCTAGTCACAGGCAAAGGCAGTTAGTAGATTCATCGGGTGGGATGTAGTACATGTGCTTCGGGTTCCGCATAACTGTGATCGGTAGAGGTGGTTGCCTTTGATCCTAGTCACAGGCAAAGGCAGTTAGTAGATTCATCGGGTGGGATGTAGTACATGTGCTTCGGGTTCCGCATAACTGTGATCGGTAGAGGTGGTTGCCTTTGATCCTAGTCACAGGCAAAGGCAGTTAGTAGATTCATCGGGTGGGATGTAGTACATGTGCTTCGGGTTCCGCATAACTGTGATCGGTAGAGGTGGTTGCCTTTGATCCTAGTCACAGGCAAAGGCAGTTAGTAGATTCATCGGGTGGGATGTAGTACATGTGCTTCGGGTTCCGCATAACTGTGATCGGTAGAGGTGGTTGCCTTTGATCCTAGTCACAGGCAAAGGCAGTTAGTAGATTCATCGGGTGGGATGTAGTACATGTGCTTCGGGTTCCGCATAACTGTGATCGGTAGAGGTGGTTGCCTTTGATCCTAGTCACAGGCAAAGGCAGTTAGTAGATTCATCGGGTGGGATGTAGTACATGTGCTTCGGGTTCCGCATAACTGTGATCGGTAGAGGTGGTTGCCTTTGATCCTAGTCACAGGCAAAGGCAGTTAGTAGATTCATCGGGTGGGATGTAGTACATGTGCTTCGGGTTCCGCATAACTGTGATCGGTAGAGGTGGTTGCCTTTGATCCTAGTCACAGGCAAAGGCAGTTAGTAGATTCATCGGGTGGGATGTAGTACATGTGCTTCGGGTTCCGCATAACTGTGATCGGTAGAGGTGGTTGCCTTTGATCCTAGTCACAGGCAAAGGCAGTTAGTAGATTCATCGGGTGGGATGTAGTACATGTGCTTCGGGTTCCGCATAACTGTGATCGGTAGAGGTGGTTGCCTTTGATCCTAGTCACAGGCAAAGGCAGTTAGTAGATTCATCGGGTGGGATGTAGTACATGTGCTTCGGGTTCCGCATAACTGTGATCGGTAGAGGTGGTTGCCTTTGATCCTAGTCACAGGCAAAGGCAGTTAGTAGATTCATCGGGTGGGATGTAGTACATGTGCTTCGGGTTCCGCATAACTGTGATCGGTAGAGGTGGTTGCCTTTGATCCTAGTCACAGGCAAAGGCAGTTAGTAGATTCATCGGGTGGGATGTAGTACATGTGCTTCGGGTTCCGCATAACTGTGATCGGTAGAGGTGGTTGCCTTTGATCCTAGTCACAGGCAAAGGCAGTTAGTAGATTCATCGGGTGGGATGTAGTACATGTGCTTCGGGTTCCGCATAACTGTGATCGGTAGAGGTGGTTGCCTTTGATCCTAGTCACAGGCAAAGGCAGTTAGTAGATTCATCGGGTGGGATGTAGTACATGTGCTTCGGGTTCCGCATAACTGTGATCGGTAGAGGTGGTTGCCTTTGATCCTAGTCACAGGCAAAGGCAGTTAGTAGATTCATCGGGTGGGATGTAGTACATGTGCTTCGGGTTCCGCATAACTGTGATCGGTAGAGGTGGTTGCCTTTGATCCTAGTCACAGGCAAAGGCAGTTAGTAGATTCATCGGGTGGGATGTAGTACATGTGCTTCGGGTTCCGCATAACTGTGATCGGTAGAGGTGGTTGCCTTTGATCCTAGTCACAGGCAAAGGCAGTTAGTAGATTCATCGGGTGGGATGTAGTACATGTGCTTCGGGTTCCGCATAACTGTGATCGGTAGAGGTGGTTGCCTTTGATCCTAGTCACAGGCAAAGGCAGTTAGTAGATTCATCGGGTGGGATGTAGTACATGTGCTTCGGGTTCCGCATAACTGTGATCGGTAGAGGTGGTTGCCTTTGATCCTAGTCACAGGCAAAGGCAGTTAGTAGATTCATCGGGTGGGATGTAGTACATGTGCTTCGGGTTCCGCATAACTGTGATCGGTAGAGGTGGTTGCCTTTGATCCTAGTCACAGGCAAAGGCAGTTAGTAGATTCATCGGGTGGGATGTAGTACATGTGCTTCGGGTTCCGCATAACTGTGATCGGTAGAGGTGGTTGCCTTTGATCCTAGTCACAGGCAAAGGCAGTTAGTAGATTCATCGGGTGGGATGTAGTACATGTGCTTCGGGTTCCGCATAACTGTGATCGGTAGAGGTGGTTGCCTTTGATCCTAGTCACAGGCAAAGGCAGTTAGTAGATTCATCGGGTGGGATGTAGTACATGTGCTTCGGGTTCCGCATAACTGTGATCGGTAGAGGTGGTTGCCTTTGATCCTAGTCACAGGCAAAGGCAGTTAGTAGATTCATCGGGTGGGATGTAGTACATGTGCTTCGGGTTCCGCATAACTGTGATCGGTAGAGGTGGTTGCCTTTGATCCTAGTCACAGGCAAAGGCAGTTAGTAGATTCATCGGGTGGGATGTAGTACATGTGCTTCGGGTTCCGCATAACTGTGATCGGTAGAGGTGGTTGCCTTTGATCCTAGTCACAGGCAAAGGCAGTTAGTAGATTCATCGGGTGGGATGTAGTACATGTGCTTCGGGTTCCGCATAACTGTGATCGGTAGAGGTGGTTGCCTTTGATCCTAGTCACAGGCAAAGGCAGTTAGTAGATTCATCGGGTGGGATGTAGTACATGTGCTTCGGGTTCCGCATAACTGTGATCGGTAGAGGTGGTTGCCTTTGATCCTAGTCACAGGCAAAGGCAGTTAGTAGATTCATCGGGTGGGATGTAGTACATGTGCTTCGGGTTCCGCATAACTGTGATCGGTAGAGGTGGTTGCCTTTGATCCTAGTCACAGGCAAAGGCAGTTAGTAGATTCATCGGGTGGGATGTAGTACATGTGCTTCGGGTTCCGCATAACTGTGATCGGTAGAGGTGGTTGCCTTTGATCCTAGTCACAGGCAAAGGCAGTTAGTAGATTCATCGGGTGGGATGTAGTACATGTGCTTCGGGTTCCGCATAACTGTGATCGGTAGAGGTGGTTGCCTTTGATCCTAGTCACAGGCAAAGGCAGTTAGTAGATTCATCGGGTGGGATGTAGTACATGTGCTTCGGGTTCCGCATAACTGTGATCGGTAGAGGTGGTTGCCTTTGATCCTAGTCACAGGCAAAGGCAGTTAGTAGATTCATCGGGTGGGATGTAGTACATGTGCTTCGGGTTCCGCATAACTGTGATCGGTAGAGGTGGTTGCCTTTGATCCTAGTCACAGGCAAAGGCAGTTAGTAGATTCATCGGGTGGGATGTAGTACATGTGCTTCGGGTTCCGCATAACTGTGATCGGTAGAGGTGGTTGCCTTTGATCCTAGTCACAGGCAAAGGCAGTTAGTAGATTCATCGGGTGGGATGTAGTACATGTGCTTCGGGTTCCGCATAACTGTGATCGGTAGAGGTGGTTGCCTTTGATCCTAGTCACAGGCAAAGGCAGTTAGTAGATTCATCGGGTGGGATGTAGTACATGTGCTTCGGGTTCCGCATAACTGTGATCGGTAGAGGTGGTTGCCTTTGATCCTAGTCACAGGCAAAGGCAGTTAGTAGATTCATCGGGTGGGATGTAGTACATGTGCTTCGGGTTCCGCATAACTGTGATCGGTAGAGGTGGTTGCCTTTGATCCTAGTCACAGGCAAAGGCAGTTAGTAGATTCATCGGGTGGGATGTAGTACATGTGCTTCGGGTTCCGCATAACTGTGATCGGTAGAGGTGGTTGCCTTTGATCCTAGTCACAGGCAAAGGCAGTTAGTAGATTCATCGGGTGGGATGTAGTACATGTGCTTCGGGTTCCGCATAACTGTGATCGGTAGAGGTGGTTGCCTTTGATCCTAGTCACAGGCAAAGGCAGTTAGTAGATTCATCGGGTGGGATGTAGTACATGTGCTTCGGGTTCCGCATAACTGTGATCGGTAGAGGTGGTTGCCTTTGATCCTAGTCACAGGCAAAGGCAGTTAGTAGATTCATCGGGTGGGATGTAGTACATGTGCTTCGGGTTCCGCATAACTGTGATCGGTAGAGGTGGTTGCCTTTGATCCTAGTCACAGGCAAAGGCAGTTAGTAGATTCATCGGGTGGGATGTAGTACATGTGCTTCGGGTTCCGCATAACTGTGATCGGTAGAGGTGGTTGCCTTTGATCCTAGTCACAGGCAAAGGCAGTTAGTAGATTCATCGGGTGGGATGTAGTACATGTGCTTCGGGTTCCGCATAACTGTGATCGGTAGAGGTGGTTGCCTTTGATCCTAGTCACAGGCAAAGGCAGTTAGTAGATTCATCGGGTGGGATGTAGTACATGTGCTTCGGGTTCCGCATAACTGTGATCGGTAGAGGTGGTTGCCTTTGATCCTAGTCACAGGCAAAGGCAGTTAGTAGATTCATCGGGTGGGATGTAGTACATGTGCTTCGGGTTCCGCATAACTGTGATCGGTAGAGGTGGTTGCCTTTGATCCTAGTCACAGGCAAAGGCAGTTAGTAGATTCATCGGGTGGGATGTAGTACATGTGCTTCGGGTTCCGCATAACTGTGATCGGTAGAGGTGGTTGCCTTTGATCCTAGTCACAGGCAAAGGCAGTTAGTAGATTCATCGGGTGGGATGTAGTACATGTGCTTCGGGTTCCGCATAACTGTGATCGGTAGAGGTGGTTGCCTTTGATCCTAGTCACAGGCAAAGGCAGTTAGTAGATTCATCGGGTGGGATGTAGTACATGTGCTTCGGGTTCCGCATAACTGTGATCGGTAGAGGTGGTTGCCTTTGATCCTAGTCACAGGCAAAGGCAGTTAGTAGATTCATCGGGTGGGATGTAGTACATGTGCTTCGGGTTCCGCATAACTGTGATCGGTAGAGGTGGTTGCCTTTGATCCTAGTCACAGGCAAAGGCAGTTAGTAGATTCATCGGGTGGGATGTAGTACATGTGCTTCGGGTTCCGCATAACTGTGATCGGTAGAGGTGGTTGCCTTTGATCCTAGTCACAGGCAAAGGCAGTTAGTAGATTCATCGGGTGGGATGTAGTACATGTGCTTCGGGTTCCGCATAACTGTGATCGGTAGAGGTGGTTGCCTTTGATCCTAGTCACAGGCAAAGGCAGTTAGTAGATTCATCGGGTGGGATGTAGTACATGTGCTTCGGGTTCCGCATAACTGTGATCGGTAGAGGTGGTTGCCTTTGATCCTAGTCACAGGCAAAGGCAGTTAGTAGATTCATCGGGTGGGATGTAGTACATGTGCTTCGGGTTCCGCATAACTGTGATCGGTAGAGGTGGTTGCCTTTGATCCTAGTCACAGGCAAAGGCAGTTAGTAGATTCATCGGGTGGGATGTAGTACATGTGCTTCGGGTTCCGCATAACTGTGATCGGTAGAGGTGGTTGCCTTTGATCCTGCCTGTAGGAGCTGCCGTCCTCGTTGTCGCTGTAGGAGGTGTCTGTTAGCATTAGGGATCTGGAGAAGAAGAGACAGGGGGCAAGCTAGCAGATCGGGATTTCTGGTAACTTGTTCTTTACAATTTCCATGTCTTTCTCTGTTATTCTCTCTCGGCGGTCTTTATACATTAGACGCTCACGCAAGCTACTCGGGCCGAGCCCACTCAGGACCAGCGACACGGGGGTTGGGCTTGATGGGCCGGCCAGACCGACGAGGCCCAATTCCTCCTTGCAGCTCTGTCTTTTCGTTAACAGGTGCACTTGATGGAGCAGCTGTAACATGCCCCCCTTCAAGAGAACCTGCTTGTCCCCAAGCAGGAGCAGCAGGAAATTGCTGGTGAAGAGCCTCATAGTCTTCCCAGGTCACCATGGATTCCTTGATCAAAACTTGCTGAACAGAAGAAAAGCCTCGGGACACCATCTTCTTGGCCAAAACTCTTTCAGGAAACTGCAAAGCTGAAGAGATATCGGGGATAACTGAAGAAGAATGTACCGTAGGAGGGAGTGCTTTCTTGAGCTGTGAGACATGGAAGACAGGGTGAATGTGGGCAGAAGGAGGCAGCTCCAGCTTGTAGGCGACAGAACCGATCTTGCCTGAAATCTTGAAGGGTCCGAAGAACTTAAAGGACAGCTTCTGGTTTGCTCTATGGGCCAAAGAGGACTGAATATAAGGCTGCAACTTGAGGAAAACAGAATCACCCACATTGAATTGGCGCTCTGAGCGACCTTTGTCAGCCTGCCTCTTCATTCTTTGCTGGGCACGGTGCAGATGTTGATGCAAAAGATCAGTCATGAGCTTCTTGTCGGCCATCCATTGATTGACATCAGCATTGGTACAAGAGGATGGAGCTGATAGGCCGAGGGATTTAGGGGAATAACCATATAGAGCTTCAAAGGGAGAGCACCCAATTGCTGAATGTGCTGCTGTATTGTACCAAAATTCAGCAAGACTCAGCCATTCCATCCATTTGCTTGGACAGGCGTGCACAAAACAGCGAAGAAAAGTTTCAAGACACTGATTGACCCTCTCTGTTTGACCATCAGGCTGAGGGTGGTAACTAGAGCTCATGCAGAGAGACACCTTGGACAGTTTGAACAATTCTTGCCAAAAGTGACTTGTAAAAATTTTATCCCTGTCATAAACTATGGAGTCTGGCATCCCATGCAGCTTATAGACATTATCAAAGAAAAGTTTGGCTACCATCTGGGCAGTAAATGGATGAGACAAGGGAAGAAAATGACTATACTTGGTGAATTTGTCAACAATGACCATGATGCAATCCTTGTGCTGAGAGCGAGGCAAACCTTCCACAAAATCCATAGTAATAAGTTGCCAAGCAGCAGATGATATTGGCAAAGGTTGCAAGAGGCCAGGGGATTTGGATCTATCGGGCTTTGCTTGTTGGCAAATCTGGCAATGAGCTACAAAGGTCTGCACATCATATTTCATGCCTTTCCAAGAGAAGAGCTGCTTCAGGTGCCTATAAGTTACTGGAACCCGGAGTGGCCGCCAGCTGGAGCATCATGTAAAGCAGACAGCACCTTGGTTTGCAGGGAAGAATTTGTGCCCAGCCAAATACGGTTCTTGTACCGCAGGATTCCATCTTGTAAGGTAAAGTTGGGAACAGCATCAGATTTGAGAGCCAACTTGGAGATCAACTCTTGGGCATGTAAATCATCATTATAACCGAGGATTATATCAGAGGTCCATGAAGGCACACAGGACGAAATAGCCAACAGCTGGAGTTCCTGGGGTTCCTGGGTCCGCCTGGACAGAGCATCAGCGATTCTGTTAGAGGACCCTTGCTTATAGACAATCTTATACTGAAGCCCTAGGAGCTTGGTAAATACCCGCTGTTGCCAGGGAGTATTCAGGCGCTGATCAGACAAGTGTACAAGACTTCGCTGATCGGTAAAGATTGTGAACTCGCCGTGCTGCAAATATGAACGCCATCGTTCCACTGCCAAGAGAATAGCCAAGTATTCTTTTTCATAGGTGGACAACCCAGAAGTCTTTGGCCCCAAAGGTTTACTGATATACGCAAAGGGATGGCCAGCTTGCATAAGTACCGCACCCACACCAGAAGCGCAAGCATCTGTTTCAATGTAGAATGGCTTGGAAAAATCTGGTGCTGCCAGAACCGGAGCAGAGCTGAGAGCCACCTTGAGAGCTTCGAATGCGGCATCGTGATCCATGGTCCACACAAAAACAATGTGCTTCTTGAGTAATGTAGTCAAAGGTTTAGCAATTACAGCAAAATGCCTCACAAATTTACGGTAGTACCCCGCAAGGCCGAGGAAACTACGCAGCTCTTTGACATTGACAGGAGTAGGCCAGCTGGTAATAGCAGTGATTTTGTTGTAATCTGTGGAAATACCCTCGGCACTGACTATGTGGCCAAGATAAGAGATTTGCCTTTGAGCAAAGGAGCACTTAGTGATCTTGACTTGCCACTTGTCAGTGCTAAGAAGCTGCAGAACTGCCCTGAGATGCTCCAAATGATCCCCGAAGGATTTACTGTAAACAAGGATATCGTCGAAGAACACAAAAACACATTTGCGGAGAAGAGGTTTCAATGTAGAATTCATTGCACCTTGAAAGGTAGTTGGTGCTCCACACAAGCCGAAGGACATCACTTTGAACTCGAAGTGACCAAAGTGAGTTTGAAAGGCTGTCTTGTACTCTTCGCCTTCTTTCATCCTTATCTGGTGAAACCCAGAGTTGAGATCCAAGGACGAGAACCAACTTGCACCAGCCAATTCATCAACCAATTCATCAAAAATAGGAATAGGGAACTGACCCCGAACTGTCAAGGCATTCAAATAACGATAATCCACACAAGGGCGCCAGGAACCATCCTTTTTCCTCACCAAGATCATGGGAGATGAAAACGGGCTGCTGCTTGGTTGAATCATACCCTTGTCCAACAGATCCTGCACTTGTTTTTCGATCTCATCCTTCAAAGAAGGGGGATACCTATATGGCCTGATGTACACAGGTTTAGCACCTGGGACAAGAGCAATGGTATGATCACAGGCTCTTGGTGGAGGCATGCCATCAACAGGAGCAAAGACATGATAAAATTCTTGCAATAATGACTTGATTTCTGGAGGAACCTCTTTAGTAGCTTCTGCAAACTGGTCAGGAGACAGAATGCTGCAAACCTGAATGACCAACTCATCTGGTTCTGATGGCATGTGGCCCTGAAGAATTGCAGAAGTACCCTAATAAGGAATGGACAACCACTTGGCTTTCCAATGAATCTTCATAGGACTGAAGGACTCCAACCAGTCCATTCCCAGAATACAATCATAGTGCTGCAGAGGCAGAATCTTGAGATCAGAAACAAAACACAAATTGTCAACAGACCAAGCTGCCTCAGGAATATATGCAGAGCACTTCATGGAACCCCCATTGGCTACTTGCACATGCACAGACTGTGGCAATGATGCTACCCCAGCAAGCTGATTGGCCAACTTTTGGCTGATGAAGGTACTGGAGCTGCCAGAATCAACTAAAATCATCATAGAATGGCCCTGAATACACCCTTAGAGCTTCATGCTCTTGGGACCCTCAGAACGAGACACAACATCATTAGAAATAGCCAAAAATAATTGGTCAGATTCAGAAGACATCACTGAGTGAGCAGGCACAACATCAGAAGTATCAACAACATCCAAAGAGAAAACCTCCAACAACTCTTGCACAACATGCAGCTGGACAGTAGTAGCACACTGATGGCCGTGGTGCCACTTCTCTGCACATTTGTCACACAGCCCTCTAGCCCGGCGATATGCCTTCAATGCCACAAACTTGTCTGATGCAGACTTGCTTGGATCAACAGCCTTCTTGTCCCCAGCAACTGAAACAGGAGCTTGAACAGCCTGAGAATCTTGCTTGTCGAACTTAGGCGGGTGAGGCAGAGGTAAGGGCCCCCCGAGAAGGAGCACGAAAGCTTGAGGTCGCATCAGGACGACGATAATCATGGCGGCGCGACCCATCACCCACCTCTTCCTGTAACAAGGCAAGGGAACAAGCAGTATCTATGTTCGACGGGCGTTGCAACAACACAGAAGAACGAATGTCATCACATAAACCATCCATGAAGCACATTGTAAAGAAACGGGGATCAGTGGAATGGCCATAAGCAACCAGCTGATCAACCAACTCAGAGAATCTACTAACATAATCAGCCACCGAACCAGATTGCCTAATATTAAAGAGCTGACGGATCAGAAGATCTTGCTGATCGCGCTCAAAGCGCTCCAACAACAAATCGCAGAATTGGGACCACGTGGCTGATTTCAAGCGATCAGAAACAGATTGAAGCCAAAGGGAGGCAGGTGGTTTGAAGTGCATAGTGGCGATGCGAACCCAAAGTGCGGGATCGACCTGGGACATCTCAAAGTAATCAACGGATCGTGATAACCATAGTTTGGGATTGGTGCCTTCAAACCACTGGAACTGGAGCTTGGGGATTTTGCCAGCATACACAGGATCATCACCACCCCCGGGAGGTTGGAGGCGATGAGGGGAAGACCCGTGAACACCACCCCGATTTGTTACGAGGAGACGGGGGAGAGGAGTATGAGGACGCACCCTTGACCGGGAGATGGGTATGGGTGAACACCGACCCAAATCCACCATCCCGGTGAGTCTTCGCATCGCGGTGCCCAGCGGGGCCATTGGCGCAGTGATCTGGAGCAGGTGGGCGCTCCGACGCCGACAAGTTGGTGGAGACCGGGATGGGGAAGATGCCGGGGTCGCTGGAGGAGCGCTCGCGGACGGATCGATCCCAATCCCGCGTGAGCTTCCGGATCTCAATCCGCGCATCCTCGACCGTGGCCTCGATTTGGGGCTGCCACTCCTTGAAGGCGGTGGCCGCCTCCTCCAAGCAGTCGATGCGCTCGCCCTGGCGCTTGTCCAGCTCTGCGAATCGCAGCTCCCACTTGAGATCGTTCTCAGTGAACTTCTTGTTGAACTCATCAATGATCAGCTTGGTATTGGGATCCATCGCACCCGCATGGCGTTGGAGACGAGTGAAATGGTGGTGAGGCAGAATTTGATCCAGGATAGTGAATCTGATACCAGGATGTTAGCAGTAGGGATCTGGAGAAGAAGAGATAGGGGGAAAGCTAGCAGATCGGGACGAGGAAGGATTGGATTTCTGATAACTTGTTCTTTACAATTTTCATGTCTTTCTCTATTCTCTCTCAGCCGTCTTTATACATCAGACGCTCACTTGTTCTCTCGCTCACGCAAGCTACACAGGCCGAGCCCACTCGGGACCAGCGACACGGGGGTTGGGCTTGATGGGCCGGCCAGACCGACGAGGCCCAATTCCCTCTTGCAGTTCTGACTTTTCATTAGCAAGCACATCTGATGGAGCAGCTGTAACACAGGGTGTCGTGCGGGAAGAAGAACATGAAAGCCCCGGCCGCCACGAACGTTGCCGCGATGATGCACGCGATGACGATCTCGGGTTTGATCGCGGCGACGGCGGCGGCGGGAGCGTGCGGCGTCGTCGAGGACCCTGCTTCCAAGTCGGGCTCCATGTCCGGCAGCGACGGGGAAGGGCGAAGTTTTTGCGCAACAAAATAATCCTGGTAACGTGACTATATACTGTATGATTTAATCGCAAGGACTTTGATGTGTATATCACATTATCACCTGGTACGTAGTATGAAAACGACTCGGGCTGATACGATATATATGTCGAAAGCGATTTTGTTTAGATGATGACGTGTTCTCCGATCCGGACGTCCCTGCCTGGCTATTTGTAACCTTGAACGGCTATTGTTCATGTGACAATTCACCACGTCAGCATCACAACTGCGCTTCAATTCACAACGGGTACCCCAAACATTGATCTCGCTTGGTGAACAACATCGTCACAGGCTCACAGCGCATACGTACTGACATTGCCGGCCAAACCAGGAGTACTACATATGTAAGGGAGAGAACAGCAGCTCGAATTTCGTATTAATTTACCTTGATGGCTTGATGGTAAAGTTTGATGTTTGTTTTTTTTGAAAATCATGCACATCTACTTTTCAAAAGGTAAATTTAATTTGAGTTTGACATGTTCCATATTGGATGAATTTGTGGGTGGTTGATATTGAAGAAAAGTTTTTTTAGGGAGCTGGTTCCTCGTTGCATTCTCAATCAAAAAAAAACTATCGTTTCGTTGGGTAGCTTGCCCAAGTTTATGACTTCTTTGACTTGTTTGGGACTTTGGGTGGCATAACCTTTTTCCTGCTTAATTTTTTTGTGGCGCAACTGTAGCAATTGAAAAAGGAGGTGTGGTCAACGTGGAACAAATAGGAGGCAAGAAAGGGTGAGGAAAGAGGACCCGTAAACCAATTTAGTGTGCCAATATCGGCTACACCGAGATCACCCTACTTTTTGTGTGGTAACATTGGCTATACCGATATCACCATTAACAAAAAGGAGGTGTATGGGCAACGAGAATTAGGGTGTACTTAGTGCAACTATATCTGGCTTTAGCTTCGCTATTGAAGTGCTATTATAGCAGTGTGGAGCCAGAGCCAGGAAAGCCATGTTTTTCAGTTCAAGGCTTCTTTGGAAGCGCGAAACCCACCGGGTTCATTGCACTTTCCCGGGTCGAGAAATATGCGGGGCAGGCTTGCCCCGGTCAATTTCCCGCGGCCTCTAGAAGCCCGCATGATAGGGATTCGATGCCCGATTCCCTTCCTTTTCCTCGGGTGAGAAATCTAGGAGTCATTACATCGTGGAG
>OAMR01000380.1:5850-28272 GCA_900205405.1 Echinochloa crus-galli
GGATTAATTTTTTGAAATTTGACTAGCATTCCTTTGTGATAAGGACATTTATTATATATGAGTATACGGAGATTTTTGCGGAGTCTCCGCACAGGTCCGGAGTGTCCGGACATTTCTCCGGAGTGTCCGGAGTTTGGCTAACAATTTGTGTTAAGTGTTGAAAATTTTCAGATACACCTATTCACCCCCCACTCTAGGTGACATCACGGTCCTTTCACTCCGAAAGGGACGCGAGGGTCTTATGAAGACGGGAAGCATGACCCGGTCAACCCTTCCAGGCCAAAGGGCTCGAGGGCTCCCCGCACAGGTAGCACAACACCCCTCGAGCGCGGAGCTCGAGCCTGGGTATGGCGCAGCCTCGAAGCCTACAAATCCAGCCCGCAAAGATCAAAAGCCTTTGCACGAGTGTGAACACTCCTGCTAAGGCTCGGGGGGGCTACACCCGCGGGTGCGCTCGCGCGCCCCCACGGAAGAACCTACGAAGCAAAAAAAGGGACTAATCCCCGCAGATGGCCCGGGACCGACCCCGCGAACCGTCAGCGTCAGCCCGACCGACCTCTGGCCAGGCAGACGCTCGGGGGCTACTGTCGGGGACATCCCAAGGGGGTCCCCTAACCACCGGGGTAAACACCCTCAAAAACGCCAAACCAAAGAGGTTACGTCCGCCGTCATCCGGAACAGTGGGAGCCGCCTCTCCATGAGCGGAACCACCCGGTGGCGATGGAAGTGCGCGAGCACGTGCGCCACGGTCAGCCCCGACCCCTCCAAAGAACTCAGGGCTTCGAGGGCGGGGCGGAGTTTCTTCCGCCGGCTTTCGCCCGAGACGCCGCGACTCCAGCTGTCGCTCTTCTCGCGCAGAACCTTGCCGGTGTAGGCCGGCAGGCCCAGCCCATCGTTGCGCAGGTAGAACCACCCCTTGGCCCAGTTGGCGTTGTTGGTGGTCATCCTGCAGGGCAGGTACCGGCGCTTCTTGGGGTCGAACAACTGGAACGTCAGGCCACCGGCGCACACCGCCTGGCGCAACCCCTGAGAGCTGAACGCGGCGCGGAAGAGATGGACCCACAGGTCGAAGTGCGCCTCAATCCCCAACACCGCCTTGCAAACTCCGACGAACGCCGCTGCCTGCGAGATGGCGTTGGGGGAGAAGTTGTGAAGCTCCACGCCGTAGTGGTAGCAAAGCCCCCGCATAAATTGGCTGGCGGGCGCACTGAAGCCCCGCTCGTGGAAGCGGATGAAGCTGACTACATAGCCCGTCGGTGGGTTCGGCTCCCTGGCCAACAACGGCGGCACGATCCACGCCGGCTTCATCTGGCCACCGCGGGCCGGCAGCTGCCCGCCGCGCACCAGGCCCTCCAGGAGATGGTCATTGGCGGCGGACGGGGACCACTCAGTGACGCCCTCAACAACCATGATAGGCGACGGCGGAAGGAGGAAGAGACGACGGGGATGGGCGAAGCCGGCGAGAAAGCAAGCGAGCGAGCTCGAGAGCGTTTGGGAAGCGAGGGCGCAGGCGAATGCGAGGAATGGCAAAGGTAAGTGACCCCCGCCCCCCGCTTTCCATTTTATAAACCGTGCACGGGTTAATCCCCGCAGCGAACAAACAGTACCCGCATTTGTAAGCCCCCTCTCCTTGGTCTATAAAAGCAAGAGGCGGACACCCTTTCAAGGGACAACGACGACGGACGATTCACGACAGAACACACACACATACACACCCATCACGACATTGGCATTCTGCCTCAATCACCCACTCACACAGGGACTTGGAGGCCTCGCCTCCTCTCCCGCCGAGCTTGTAGCCCCCCACTGCAAGCACCCCGGTGCAAGATAGTATAGTGCCCAAGAGCACACCTTGCTGGACGTAAGGCCCCGAGGCCGGAACCAGGATAAACCCCTTGA
Organism: Echinochloa crus-galli; assembly: GCA_900205405.1. Classification (NCBI taxonomy): domain Eukaryota; kingdom Viridiplantae; phylum Streptophyta; class Magnoliopsida; order Poales; family Poaceae; genus Echinochloa; species Echinochloa crus-galli. The sequence continues at coordinate 7,750 of OAMR01000380.1, forward strand.
GTCATTGTGCTAGCTCTGGCATCAACCGGTGAGGGACGGGACACAGCGCATTCTGTTAGGCGTTGAGGTTGGTCGGCCAATCTCAGCAGTACAACAAAACTGTATAATTAGTTTTTGATTTTATCTACATTTAGTACTACATGCATGTTATGACATTTTGATGTGACGGGGAATCTTCTTTTTGCATAATGTATTTGAGAGTTGCTTTTTAGAACAATTCTGCATCTAAACAAGGCCATAAAGTAGTAGTAGTAGCTGTTAATACCATGCGAAATCCAAAGAAAAAAAATTGCCCAGAGCTTTTGTTCAAATAGTTAGACACTTTGGGAGGGCTTTGAAATTTGACTAGCATTCCTTTGTGATAAGGACATTTATTATATATGTCCAAATAAATTTCTAAGAATTAATCCTAACTTTAATGAGTCGGAGTTTCTTGCCTAGATGGGCTGATGGCGACACCTACAAGTATGTAAACTTTTCTAACGTTGAATTGTTAACGTTCTAATAGCAACTTAGTTTGCCATTTTTATGAATATTACATACTCCGTAAGTATTTATAAGAGAGAGACGAAATGAATGAAACACCAATCATATTATCATTAGGTAATATATATGAGCAAGTAACAACTCCTTTATTTGTGATAAGATATGGTATCAAAATTAAGTATTGGAACTTTTCATTTTATATGGAGGCTATGAAGGCCAATCATATCAAATAGTAAATATTATATGATTGGCCTCCATGTAAAAAATATTATTACAGAGCATAGCTATGTTTTATTAACTTACTATCCAGCTCTCAATGTGTCGGGGACATCCCAAGGGGGTCCCCTAACCACCAGGGATAATCACCCTCAAAAAACATCTAATCACCGACGGCCCAGAAAATCGCCCGGACGACCCGGCCCGGCGACGCTCACCACGGCCCAAACGACCGTCCCGGCTTGATTCGCCCCAAGGCCCAAAGAGCGAACGCCATCTCCGCCCCGCTCGAGGGCCCTCGACCCCCTCGGGCAGGCATGGCCGCATCTCCGCCTCGCTCGAGGTCCTTCGACCCCCTCGAGCGGGTGTGACCCCGCTTCCGCCTCGCTCAAGGTCCGCGCGCCTCCTCGAGCAAGTGGATAACTTCGCCCGACAACCGCATTTAATGCCGCGACCTACCGAGCACCCAAGTCAAAGGACGGGGCGCCGTAGTAATGGCAGAGTCCCCGCATGAACTGGCCCGACGGGGCGAGCATGCCGTGCACTGTGACCAGCGGAGGTCATCATTCCGTCACTGTGCTGCCAACTCCCGTCCTTCCATGACTGGGCGAACGTGGGAGGCCCTCGACCCGGTGTACGGGCGACGACCAAAGCCTAGCCGGAGGGCCTTCTACCCCTCGAAGCCGTGCCAGGACAAGACCAAGGACTGCCACGACATCCGAAGAAGCCGGGGCTCGCCATGAATTTCCGCCCAGAGCCAAGGACGACAGCACGCCCGGCGCCACGCTCTCCAAGTACACCCACTGTAGCGCGTATTGTGCTTGTACTTGTACCCCCTCAGGCCACTCTCCTTCCTCCTTGAGCTATAAAAGGGGGAAGATGGCGCCGGCCAAAGAGGAACGACGGACAACATCTGCAGATAGAACACACGCCCACTCACCACGATATTGGCACTCCGCCTCAATCACCCACTCGCTCAGGGACTTGGAGGCCTCACCTCCTCTCCCGCCAAGCTTGTAGCCCCATACTACAAGCACCCCGGTGCAAGATAGTATAGTGCCAAGAGCACAACTTGCTGGACGTACGGCCCCGAGGCCGGAACCAGGATAAAATGCCTTGAGTCATTGTGCTAGCTCTTGCATCAACCGGTGAGGGACGGGACACAGCGCATTCTGTTAGGCGTTAAGGTTGGTCGGCCAATCTCAGCACCGACACAATGAACCAATGGTGAATGTTAAAATTGCACTTGTACCATTATAAGAGATCGGTCGAAATGAAATTTAAGTATGATATTTATTTTATATTATAAATATTAGTATGTTTTATGGATTTAATCAAACCTGAAATAATTTAGTTGCAAGGCTGGCAAATATAAACCTCACTGACGAAGAAGATGAATTTGAATGGAGTTTGGACCTGACAGGTGTTTTCTCTGTGAAAACATATTATCTGTCTCTGATTTACCAAAATGTACCAAACACAAATAAGAGATTATGAAAATCAAAACTTCCACTAAAGGTTAAAATTTTCTTATGGTTTTTAAAGAGAGGAGTTATTCTTACTAAGGACAATCTGGCTAAACGAAATTGGAATGGCAGTAAGCAATGTGTCTTCTGTCATGAAAATGAATCAATTCAGCATTTATTTCTTGAGTGTAGATTCACACGTATGGTATGGGCTTCGGCCTATGCGGCATGGGGTTTACCTAAACCATCTAGTGTATCTAATATGTTTAATGTTTGGCTGAATTTAGTACACAAAATTTTAAACCTCTGGTATTTGTAGGCGCGTCAGCCTTATGTTGGGCGGTTTGGCGATGCAGAAATGCAGTGGTTTTTGATAACAAGTCTCCAAATTTTTTGCAGGTTATTTTCACAACGGCGCACTGGCTCCGCACTTGGTCTATCCTTCAACGGCCATCGTCGCGGGACAGTCTTGTAGCGGCGTCGTAGTGCTTGGTCCAAGTGGCCAAGGCTATTTTTGCCCGGGCGTTTTGGTGGCAGTCTAGTCTTAGGATTGGCGGCTATTAGGGTCCGGAGGTTGAGGAAAACCTTTTTTTTCTTTTTGGCTGTGTGCCGCTTGACAGAGGCCTGGATTTTTTTAGGTAAGTGTATCATCTCGATGTATCTAACTGAAAAATTAATAAAGCATCCCTTTTCCAAAAAAATGTAGGACGGGGTGAGTGGACAATAAATTCAATGAACTGCATCGAGCATTTCTTGCCAAACAAACTTTAGCAGCTGTGGAGTTTGTCAAGGACTTCTCTTTGACATAAGCAAACTTTACGGTCCAAGATTCACATTTCGAATTGTTCTACCAGGTTTTCTCTAAGAGACTATCACTACGTGAATTATCGAGATCGATCCTGACTTCATCTAAAATGGGAAAAATATTCCATACTCCAGTATATCTGTCACAATAGTCTTTGACTTTTTTTAGTTGTGTGTTTGAAGGATGTCTTAACTTTTGCAAACAGGCTGTTCGGTAAGGGTCGACATGCACGGAGGCAGCCAGTGGGGCGGAGGGGGCTCGAGCCCCCCTACCGGCATGCACTTCATTAAATTTGTCTAAGCTTCTTCTAGAAATTTGAGAAGGAGGAAGAAAGGAAGGAGGGGCTGAAGGAAAGAAGAGGAGGAGCTCGAGGAGGAAGAAGATGAGTCAGCCCCCCTTCGTCGGATCCTGGCTTCGTCGCTGAGGGTTGACTAACCAAGATGCTCTGTCTTAACTCTGAATTTTCCTTCTTCAGCTAGCCTTGCCATTCGGGTGTTCATGTTCTTTACGGAAAGGTGCAGCCATCCACGACTCCGCGAGACGAATAGGATGGCAAAATTTTCCGTCTGCTTCACCTGGACAAACTCCTTTCCCTTTTTTCAGACGACGGCGAGGCGACAAAATCTTGACAAATCTAGACAAGTATCAAACTGAGAGAAAATAAACAAAAAAAAACTAGATCAAGGAAAACGCAGCCTAACACGAGCAAAAAATTACTTCTTCTATATCAGGTAATATACGTATGTCCATGTGACGACAAGAAATAAAACATAAAAACTTAGATATCAACCAGAGTACTGAGAATATATACCCGCGAGCAATGGATTGATCTGGAGGCAAGAAGATTTCTGAGTCGTGGCTGCATTCTTCTTTTTTCGAAAGGACACGTGAAGATGCAGCGTCGATTGAGAGATGCTGCTGCTCCCGCACAAATTACTTTGGCCTTGTGTGCCAAATTGGAGGTCCCAATTTGGGACTATAGGGAATCGTGCGCTACTGTAGCATTTCGTTTGTATGTGTAAAAAATTGTCTAAAAATTAATTAATTAGGCTTAAAATGTTCGTCTCGCAGAGTACAATAAAACCGTGCAATTAGTTTTTGATTTTATCTACGTTTAGTACTCCATGCATGTTATAATATTTTGATGTGATGGAGAATCTTCTTTTTGCATAGTGTATTTGGGAGTTGCTTTTCAACATCTAAACAAGGCCTTTACAGGCGTTCGGATTCTGTGTGTGTCACTGTTCTTTTCGTTTCTGAATAAAGCATCGCTTGCTGGCATCGGTGGATCCACACAATCCTCTTGACGAGACATATGAAGCTCGGAGCTTTTTATCCTTGTCGTTTCTTTGCGCTTCATTGGGGGTCAATTTCAGGGCTTGCTTTCCTCCCGGTCATGTTAAACTCTTTTTGAAGGAATGACGGTCAGACTCGACCCTTGAGTGTTAGATTTTTCATTTTGTCTAAATGAAAAGGTTCAAGTTAAATGACAAACAATATCTTTAGACATCACTTATCTGTCTCTAGAAATAACTTATGTCGAATAAAAAGTTACATGCTAGCATTTACAATGAATGCACTGACATCATTTTCACAATTGTCAGTCATTATGATTTTTATAATCTTAGTTAAAGTTAAAAATATTTGACCAAGTGTAACAAAACTATCCATGGAATTAATAACGAGACAAAGTGACCCTAAAATTATAGAACAACAATTATTTTGATGATAGCAAAAGGCGCTAAAACAACAAATACGGTGACTATAGCCTACAGTCTTATTATCCTTCTATAAACAAATATTACCAGTATTGTTTTATTAATTAAAAGGTAAACCAATACCATCAACCGCCGCTAAAAGAGCAGCAAGAGTCGTCTTATTTTGGCTCACTATTTTTTTTACCAAGATTAATCATGCTTGCCGTTGACATTCTGCAAGGCAAGATCGCTTAATTATTAAGGCAATTGTACGCAAAAAGCACAAGCATCTACCCTAAAGTAACACATGGACCTAATCGTGGCAACGAGTCGACACCCGTCGAGGCACCAAGACGTCATCGCCTAAACGGCATCGATCCTCATCCAATATCATCGACCGTCGTCGCAACCTTTGATTAACTAATGCAAATGACCTAGTCCGTGCCCATTCCGATCAATGCATCCCTACCGTTTCCGAATGGCAGCAATAGCAACAGGGTATGTAGTGATTATATATATATATATATATATATATATAAATTCATGGATGGAGACGAAGCACGTTTTTCTCAGGATCAGATCAACTGTGAAATGATCAAACCTTATGGTTGCAGTCCAAATGTCCAATGGAGTAGGTAGAGAAAAAAATGGCACCACATACTTAGTTTCAAAGTATTTATTTAGTTATTTCTTTCGGTATACAATTATTACATACTTTCTCTGTCCAAAAGATCATTTTAATTCTACCATATATCAAATTATTCTAAATTTAACTAAATTTGTAGGAAAAAAGAAATCAAGATCCACCACCCCAAGACAGCTATATTATAAAAATATATATCATGATATGATATATTATAATGATCCGTTTCACGATGAATCAATTTACGCATATTTAGTATGATAGATAGATATAGATTTTTTTCTCTATTAAATTCAGGTAACCATTGTTTCACATACGGAGTATATATAATAAAAAATAGATTGATATAGTTTTTATAGTGGGAGTATATCATATTCGATCCTCTCATTCAAAATCGAAATAGGAGAACCTGCGATGTTTTCCAACTCCATTTGGAGTACATCGGAAAATAGATGCCACGAATTGAAGAGGATGGCTGGTGTGGGCCATGTACAGCCAGGCCTCAGAGGAAGGAAAAAAATTTTACCCGTCCATCGGCATCACTTTCATCTAGACGTTTCCACCGTCTACGTACACACTGTACACACATACACTCCTTCCTAAAAGCTCCCTTCAATCCTTCCACACAAAACGCGTCATTTACTCTGGAAAATGACTGTACGGGGGTGTTTAGTTACTGGAAAAACATAAGGAAAAACATAAAAAGTGAAGTGAAAAAGTCACATCGGACACTGTAGCACTTTTTGTTTGTTTGTGGTAAACATTGTCCTACCATGACCTAACTAGGCTTAAAAGATTCGTCTCGTCGTGTACATCAAAATCTGTAACTAGTTTTTTTATTTACCCACGTTTAGTACTCCATACATGAGCGGGAGCGGGAGAGATTTGATGTGACGGGTGAATAGTGACCCGCCCGTAAAATAGGAATCCTTTTATAACTGGTATAAAAAAATATTAATCACTGATGGCAGGCAATAATCACCTTCCCCACCAGGCGCCCCTCGGCCTCTTCTTTATCTATAAAAGCAAGCCCTTCCTCTCCGGCCCTTCCACCCATGAACAGCAAGAAAGAATAGTCTAGTCCAATCCCCTTCCCAAGATTCCACTCTCCATGGACATACATGGCCGTCGTCTTTGGAGAGCTCCCTTTTGCGTTTCTCTTGCTCTTTTTGTTGCGCTTGCTTCTCCATTAGTTTATGGTGTTTGCAGATCTCGCGCTTTGCTTTTCTGGTGTTTGGTTTGGTTTAGCCCGGATGCTTGACTGGATGGATTGGAAGCGGAGCTCCTATCATTCCAATGAAAGGCTGCTTTGATGGGTGGTTCAGCTGCTCGTTCATGGTTCCCACTATCCTATCTCATCACCTGGAGGTTGGTTTATCTGAGTGAGAGTGAGATGAGTGGTCTGGTATTGGCTTGAGATAGGCTTGTGGCTTGCATGACCGAGGAGCTGCACCGTCCCTTTTGCTGTCCGCTCTTTGGATTGAAGGGAGCTCTGCATCTTTATCCAACAAAACTCATGCTTTTGCATGCCCACTAATGGTTGCTAATCTGCGCTGTAACTTCTGATTTGATTTGTTTCTCTGTATAGCCTATGAGTAGATCTGAAACTAATACGCCATCTACAACTGTTCTATTTTTTTTTGTAATCGTTGTTTTTGCCAAATCACCATTGATTTAGTTTTATATGCTAATCTAGTTTTATATGCTCAAGGGTTGGACTTATCCATGCTGGAGCTGCTGGCGTGGTGATGGCAAGTAAGCAAGGGTACTTTGCCGTCGCTTTATTCCTCAGCTGGTGAGATGTTATGTCATCCTTGTGGCCTTGTTTATTGTTATTCCTTTCGACTTCCGTAGTCGTACCAGCGTGTGCAATTGTGGTGGGGCTCTTGGATCTCGCTCTGGACAGCGTCGTCTCCCCTTCCCACTTCCAGCCGCTGGTTCGTTCGTTCGCCTTCTTTTCCTGGTGCTTGCTCTTTCTCCCCCTCACCTGGCAGATTCGCACCAGGTGCTCCGGATCTGAGAGCTCAGGTCCCATGCGTATGAAGGTGCTTCGTTCTTGGCGCTCATCAGCAGTTGTCCGTTTGAGGCCCCCCATCCATGGGAGGTTCTATGCAGGCTGTTGTGGCGCTCTGTCGACGCTCGATGTTTAGTGACTGGCGTCGTCGTATGTGTTTCTGTACATGAGTTTCTGTATGATGTAGGAGTAGGCACGAACTGGGTACCGGTGAAACTTTGGATCATCACTGTGCTATGCAATGTTTTAATGCCTGTAACATTGAATCTTTGAATGGTAAATATCTAAAGATGGAACCTTTTAATTGTATAGTTCTAATTTTACCTATTGATTTTGTTAGATCTCTAGTTTCACGTGGAATACACTGTACGTTACGTTGTTCCAAGGAATGAAATAATGAACGGAAAGTACTTGGATCGTATTGCTATGACGTCTTTTATGTCAAAACTGAAAAATATATACTCACCGTAAAGGTATCGAACGGAAAATGTTCATCTTGCAGTTAGTTATTCTTTCGGTCCTGTTAATTTCTTGTTGCCTGCCGCGTGAGATGGTCCTGCTGCAAGGACCTCGTACTTGTACGTAATTTTCTAGACCCGTTCACGATTCTCCAATAATAGTAATAATAATTGGATATTTTGTAGACTTTTCTTTGCTTTCAGATAAATGCTGTTATGAACATTGTATTGCGGTGTAAAGTTGTATAACTTGGAACAAGTTTTTTTCGTCAATCCTCTGCAGCTTAGATGCCCAAACATTGTCTCGTAATGGTTATTGAACTGGAAACATGTTATTCCTCTATCCTCTTCAGCTAACCTTATTCCTCGATCCTCTAAAGCTTAGATGCGCAAACATTGTCTATAACATATTGTGCTTTTCTTATAATGCATAATGATGTTTTGGGCTGGTTGCACACATTGAATGGCAGGAGACCAGGGGGTTAAAGTAAAAAAGAAAACAAAAAAGCTCTTGTAACCTGGGCTTGTTTCTTAGCTTTTCCGTATTTTAGGAGAAAAAATGTAGGGGGTGAAAACCGAAAAATAAAGTAAAACAAAATAAGTATGAAAGTAAAAAAAACAGGAAGTTCCGTAATTTATGTGAAAACGTAAAATGGGATGGTAACCGTAAAATAATAATAGATAACTATGAAAGTGAAAACAAGAATTCTTAGAAACAACGTTTATTCAAAAAATTCACATTTATGAAACAGTAAATGTAATACTCCCTCCATTCATCTACCCCAGGCCCATATTTTGTTTAAAGACCAACGGGAAACAATTGTCACGGCATTTAGTTTTCATTGTTAAGGCTAATCTCAGTGCATAATTTCATTACACGATTATTTAGATAAAAACTAGATAACTGTGTCACTCTTTATATGACATGAAATTTTTTATAAAACCCTGCCGAGACTGCCCTAAACCACCCCATCTGTGATTTTCTCGTCATTACTCCTTCGATCCCTCATGGCATTTAGTTTTCATTGTTAAGGCTAATCTCGGTGCATAATATCATTGCACGATTATTTAGATAAAAATTAGATAACTGTGCCACTCTTTTTATGACATGAAATTTTCTATAAAACCCTGCCGAGACTAGCCTAAACCACCCCATCTGTGATTTTCTCGTCATTACTTGTCATTACTCCTTCGATCCCTTCCCCGAGCTTTGATCATCTGTGATTTCTCGTCATTACTCCTTCGATCCCTTCCCCGCGCTTTGATCACGTGTGGCTGGGGAAAATTCGCCCCCTCTGTTAACCAACGCGCCCGCAGCAAAATCACTGAATAAAAAGAGAAGCCTGTAGCATCGGATCCGACTTGTGTTGCGCTGGTTTAACTCCCAAGGCAAGATGTGCAACTGAGTCATTGCAGCACCGGAATGAAGCTATTAGCAACCTAAACATCCATGTAAAACACGAATAGACTGTGCAAAGCTGAACTTTTCCACTTTCCTAATGGGCCTGGGATAGATGAATGGAGAGAGTAATAGATAATTATGAACGTGGAAATAAGAAGTTCTTAGAACCTAGACTTGCTTTTATTTCCGTATTTTATGAGATGGTAACCGTAGAATAATAATAAAAACTATGAAAGTGGAAATAGAAAGTTCATACAACCCGTGCTCTCTTTTAATTCCGTATTTTACGGGATGGTAACGGTAAAACATTAATAATACCGGTTAAAGTGAAACCATAAAGTTCTTTGAACCTGCACTCGCTTTTAATTCCGTATTTTACGTGATGGTAACGGTGGAACATTAATAATACCGGTTAAAATGAAACCATAAGGTTCTTTGAACCTGCACTCGCTTTTAATTCCGTATTTTACGTGATGGTAATGGTGGAACATTAATAATACCTGTTAAAAGTGAAACCATAAAGTTCTTAGAACCTGCACTCGCTTTTAATTCCGTATTTTACGTGATGGTAACGGTGGAACATTAATAATACCTGTTAAAGTGAAACCATAAAGTTCTTAGAACCTGCACCTCGCTTTTAATTCCGTATTTTACGTGATGATAATGGTGGAATATTAATAATACCTATTAAAGTGAAAATGTAAAGTTCTACCTGCACTCGCTTTCAATTCCATATTTTATGGGGACGGAAACGGTGGAATATTAATAATAAATATTAAAGTGAAAATATAAAGTTCTTGGACTATCAATATTAACTATGTAAGAGAAAATAGGAAGTTGTTAAAACCTGTACATGTTTTTAAGTTTTACCATTATTTTCGGTTAGAATATAAAGGAGAATGATGATGGTAAAAATAAAAATAAAATGATAATAATATGGAAAGGAAAAACAAAACAATTTTATACCCACGAAATGGTTTAGGGTTTAAGCTCATGAAATGATTTACAATGTGGTACATGGACACGCACACTGAGCATACCCAATTATGTGAAGAAAATATTGCTATTCTCGTGAAATAATCGTAAGTAAGTCGGTAAATATTCTTATGATGGAACCTATCTACCCATGTTCGAGTCATCAACTCCGCACGGATGTTCGCATTTTTTTATATTTATTCCATGATTTTATAAATGCTATTTTTGCGGTGACAAGTGACGTGCATGTCAACAACTGAGGCGTTTCATCAATGTCAACATCAATGAATGTTTGTGATTGTATTGCTATTTAAAAAACATTTTACTATTCTTGTAATAATATTCAATTGTGATGTATTCTAGATTTTTCTTTTGAGATCCTTAGTTTGGAGGAGCTATGTTGGTATGAACATCTATTAGGCCACGAAGCTACTCTTGTATATTGTGTACCGACGTACTACTCGGGTGTATTGTATATCATATGTATTCGTTGTGCATTGTATCTCTCTTTTAGAATATAAAGAGTGGTGTCAGATGCTTTAACCACTAATGCATCGGCTCGTGACTAAATTATATGAACACCATATGAAAATAATTTCAAACATAATGTGATGGCTTATAGAGTTATGGTAATCCCTTAACCTATGATTACTATGTTAAATATTTGGTAAAAGTGGCTAAAGATGAAACTATACATAAGCATAATCCCTTTGTCCTCAGAACACACTAGGAGAGTAAGCTTCTCATTTTGCATCTGGAGTTCTGATTGCTTTGATTATTGGTGTCCCTATGCACAACCTTTGCATGTTATTGGAGGGGAATTAAACAAATTAGTGGAGAGTTGTAAAGGATGACTATGTCTTATATTCTAATACAAAATTTGAATACTTTAGAGTCTTGTATTCAAGAACAAAGTAAAATCCCGTTTGGATCCATCCAGCTATTCATTAGTTTATTAGCTATAATTAGCTAGGTTGAATCAGCTAATTGAATAGTTGTTATTTAGCTAATTAAAAATACATTAGCTAAGAATTACCTGCTCCTGTCTGAATCGAGATCGTCGTTAAAATTAGCTAGCTAGCAATAGCCGGATCGAAACAGGCCTAGCAAATTTAGATGTACCGATGCAAATGGAGCGCGTACGTGCATCGCATGCGTGTGATATGCGTGCCCATTACTCCAGCGCAACTCTCCGAGCTAGCTAGTAGTTTGGGCATATGGAATGCTTCGGTATTATTATACAACGTAGCGTATAAGCAAAGTCTGCCATGCTAGAGTAGAGTTTTTTTTTCGTTTGGATTGGATGTTAGCAGATAACTATGGACGGGGCCGTGAGGCCTCGCTTGTGCTAGGCCCCTACCCACGACGGCTGCTGATGCTGCTTCTTCTTCTTGGGCTTGGCTACTGTTGGGCCGACAAGGAGGGGTTTGCGAATGGGTCTTTAGTCCAATGGTAGGACGATCTAGTGGGACGCTATCCATCAGGGTTTAAATTCTGTTGCTCGTACCTTTTCCTGAGATTTTTTCAGGATTTTCCGGCGCTATGCGTTAAGTGGTAAGCGGCGTTCCCGTCGACCACGAGGTGCCAATGGTGAATTCGAGAATCTCTATATGCCGGGTGCTCAGTTCTTCGGAGGTGGTCATGGGAATAGGGTTTGCATACGTGTATTTATAGGGTGAGCGTGCGTGCGTGTGTGAACGTCTGGCGTTGTACTTTATGATTCTAAAAAAATTTCTTCTGTATTTCGGCCTCCTGTATCGAGGTCAATCGTTTATCGTGGGAGAAACATAGAAAAGGAAACTGACCTGGCAGCCCAATCCCAACGGTAAAAAAAAGGCAAGAAACGGGGTGTGCGAATAAAGGAAGGGATAAATTCCAGACGGCAGGAATTAAATACCTTCCCAATAAGCTCCCCTCCCCGCTCTATAAAAGCACCCCTCCCTCCCGAGACCATCACACCGGCAACAGAATGGTCGAATTCGTTTTCTATGTAGAATACTAGATTTGTAGATATAGATACAAATATATTTGTAATAGGTAGAGGATTCAACCTGCTCCCGCGGCTGTTCTCTTCTCCTTTGTTTTTGTTTTGCATAGCTTGAAGCCTTTTTTTTGGGTCAGTGCTAATATTTGTGCTCAGTTCGTATTTTGAATTTGCTGGATGTTTGGATTTGAAGTGGAGCTCCCGTCAAATCAATGAAAGGTCGTTTTGAAGGGCGGTACAGCTGCTCGTTCATGGTTCCCACAATCTTATCTCATCAGCGAGAGATTTTAAGAGAGACGATTCGTACTGTTGGTTTGAGATGGGCTTGTGGTTTGCATGACCGAGGAGCTGCATCGTCCCCTTGCTGACCGCTCTTTGGTTTGAAGGGAGCTCTGCATCTTCATCCCGCACATATGTAATGGCCCATTATTTGATTCTTTCGTTGCTCCCATGACATCTGTTGTTGTTTTCTTATTTAAGTGGTTATTAATTATACATCTATGCTGTAACTGATTCCTATCCTTCTATTTCAGATTCTGTAAATCTTGCTAATAAAGTAGATCATGCATAGCAGCAAAGCTTTCTAGTTTCTTCAGTGGGGATTATCCCCTGATGAGCTTTCTTTGTACCTAACCGTGTTGATCGCCATTATTTGTTTTCTGTCGAGATGAACCCAAGATTCAGCAGCTTGGCCTTGTCCGGCAGGGCGGAGCTAGAGAAGAACAGTGAGGGGTGCGATACTTCATAACATATCCATCATACTTGATCAAACATGGTGAAAAACTAGAAGTAATAAGAGATTTTTGGATTTTGCTGGGTGCGGCTGCACCCAGCACCCGTAACGTGGCTCCGCCCAATGTCCGCGCTGTAGCGTGATGGCCTGCTGAGCCTTCTGTCACGACGTGCTGTGAGTTTTCTTCTCGTTTCCTCGAATGTTCATTCTCTGATCTCTGTTTGCAGCTCCCTGAAGGAGCCAGTCTTGTGATCAGGCCGGCGTGCCCTTTTCCTGGATGTCTTGAGCGCTGAACTTATTGAAGCCTTTTCTCGAGTTGTACCAACTCAGCCGTTAACCTCTGCAGATGCAACATTGCAAGGCAATGTGCTGTAAAAATTGTACCTGGATAGTTTGGTTATGGTGTGGGTTCCATTTTACAAAAATTATCTGAATATATATACGGTTCATTTTGAAGTTGGATCCATTTGGTCATGTAAACATGTGTTTGTATGCGTGCCTACTAGGCCTTCTCCAATTGCAATAGCTATCACTTAGCTCTAAGCACTCTAAAAGACAGCTTCTTCAATGATCTAGCTCCTAGCACCTAGCTCATAACATGAATGACCCCCACCTATCATCCTCACGTAATCTATAAATATATCTCTTGAACAAGGGATATCTCTTAACTTTTCGTATTGTTCACGGATTAAAAAAATCATTAGCTAGTGTAAGAGCTGACTATTGGAGGAGGCCTGTAGAGTGCTGCAGCAATGATAATAGAACTAGCGTGCAAGCAAATTCTGCGCTTTCTATAATCCTTATCTGTTCGGTAGTACTACTCTTTTACGTATGCTTCTTACCGTAGCATGTACTCCTTCCGTCCCGAAATATAGGCCCTTTTTAGATCCTAAAAGATAACTCTAAATTCACTATGCAAAAAGAAGATTTCTCGTCATATCAAAATGTCATAACATGTATGGAGTACTAAATGTTGATGAAATCAAAAACTAATTCTACAGTTTTGTTGTACTCTGCGAGATGAACATTTTGAGCCTAATTAATTAATTTTTGGACAATTTTTTGCACATACAAACGAAATGCTACAGTAGCGCAATTGATTACAAAGAGACATTCGACTTCCAAATTCAACCTCCCAATTCTAACATCTAAACACCACCAAATTAAAAGGGTCTGCATTCCCATCCCTGCGTTTGGACCTCTCTCCCTGAATCCAGGTACAAATACAGATAGGACAGCTGCTAACCCAAGACCCTAGAGAAGCAAAAACAAGTGAAAACTTATAAATAAAATGTCTTTTTTCCGAAAATAAAGGATGACAGGAAAGAAAAGAAGACAAATAAAGAAAGAAAATGGACCTGGTTGGACCAAGACTGTCCGATCGATGTTCCTCTGCCGTCAGTTGTCGTAGGAAGAAATGAAGGGGATCGGAATGGCTCTGCTGGCCGTGGCGTCTACAGACGTCAGGCCCCCGGCAGCAACCCCATGGCGGCGGGCTTTCTCCACTCCCACGCCACCAGCTTCGGTACTACACGAGACCGAGCGTTAGCTCGGATGGCAACGGCTTGCGGTGTGCAGCCAACCCACCTGGAACGCTGGTGCTCCCATCGGCTTGCCGTTCCTTCCCTTTCAGACACCAATCAACTCCCTTTTTTCTTTTCTTTCAGGCTTGTTTGCAAATTGAATCTTTTTTTCCTGGGACGAAGCATCTCGACGTGGCTGGTGGAACAGGTAATGCCCATGCATATTACCTGTTGCTTTCATCCCTTTCCAGCTGGCTGGTGACTACACTACCGATGATGCCACGGCGGAATAGCCAAAATCATCCCCTAACTATCAACCAAAGTTCATTTTCGTCCCTCAATTATGAAATGAAAACGGTCATTCTCATTCTCAAACTTTCGCAACCGGCTCATTTTTATCTCTGCATTTGGGATCAGAAATGTGACACATGCGAAAGGACCTTTAGCTGGAGTGGTCGGATGATCTCAGTAGCACTCTTTAGGCCCTAGATTCGACTCCCCATGGGAGCGAATTTAAAATGCTGCAGAATCCAAGCACGCAGTCCTGCGAAATCGCCACTGAGACGGCTCATCCCTACAGGTTATGTGACCTTGAGGTGGCGACCAACAAGTTTGCAAGCAGGATTAAGATGTGATGTCATACTCCAAAATTCACCCACCCAAATTCAGCATCTAAACACCACCGTAAGCATTTGTTGACTTTCAGGTATCACGTTTGACCATCCGTCTTATTCAAAAGTTTTTATAAAAATATAAAACAAATAAGTCACATTTGAAGTATACTTAATGATAAAATAAATCATAGTAAAATAAATAATATATTTATAAAATTTTTGTATAAGAGGGATGGTCAAACGTGATATACGAAAACCGAAGAATGCTTATATTGTAGGACGGGAGTAGTATTAGATGATAACCCTCTCAATCGACAGCCGTCACACAATTCAGAGCGACAGCAGCGAGGAATTTCGTCAGATTTCACTACTCAGAGCATCTCCGAGAGACTCTATAGATCCTTTTCCTTAGCTAAAAAAGAGAACGAACTCAAAAACGCATCCAACAGAATCGGCATCCGGCTCGCTATTCTCCGACGCTCGCTATCGGAGTCCCTCCGCGAGCGGCGCCGGCTCTGTATCCGCTATTTCCCGCGACTTCCGCGCCCGCACCTCCCTTCTGGCGCATCCTCGACCGCGCTTCCTCTCCCGGCTCTCCCCTCGTGATTGACCTGCCTTCGCCTCGCCGGCGCCCCGCCATGAGCGCCTACTGCGGCGGCGGCCGGGGCATACTCCCCGCGTCGCGCTTCATGCGCGCGCAGCCGCGCTGCGCGTTCGGGACCACGGCCACGGCTCTACCTTCGCCACTGACCATGCCTCTACGACTTCACCCAGCAGCAGCAACACCAGCCGGAGGAGCAAGAGCTGGAGCCCATGCGCTCGCCGTCGCCGCCGCCTGCTCCCGTCGTGTTTCGTTCGCCTCGGCCGGAGGAGCAGGAGCTGGGGTTCGCCGAGGCGCGTCGACTACCCCGACCGGCACCAGGCTGTCTCGACTGCCGCTCTTGGCCAGGCCTCTGTCGAGGGCACGGACTGCCGGGCGGCGGCAGCAGCTGCTCAGCACCGGAAGTCCGTTTTTCTATTCATATTCCAAGGCCATCTGTTCTGCTTCGGTCTTGGCAAGGCAATACAAACACTGCAACCAAAACATGTAGTCTGAACATTCGCAGCTGAGCAGCCTCGAGTACCTGGTGCCCTTCATGGTAGGAGCCATCGTCTCCTACTGCACGATCGGCGGCGACAGCGGCAGGTGCCCACGTCCCGGCGGCGGAGGCAAGCGATGCAAAACCCTCACGGTTCTAGATCGCGTGACGTGGAACGTTTTTAAATTTAGTCAAATTTACAGAGTCCGTTGGATTATCCTATAGAATTAGGTGTTTTCTATTTTCAGAAAAGGGTAGAAACCTTTAAATCTAACTAACATGATACAAGAGCTAGATGCTCTCAGCACGCCGGCCATCGACCATCGTGGCTTGCAAGAGCCGTTGGGCCGCTCTTGGGTTGTCTTGGCCCACACCGTTGTTGAGGGCCATATGGGCCACGCTTCTGTGCATGCTAGGCCGGTTGCATTATTTGTCTCTCGTAAGCTCATCCATTAGGAGCGGAAATTGTAGCGGCCAACACGAAAAAACAGGGAGAAATAGCTGCGAGTACATATAAAGCTTAAAAAAGAGCTACCATCAGCGTGTTCAGCTCACCATGCACATATTTTCTTTTTCTTTAGGGCAAGATAGGATCTTCATTGGTCAGTATCAGGATAACCTTTAGCCAGTCTGGAATGACATCCACCTAGAGGTGAGAGCGACACAGCCCGCCCACCATTCTTGCACAGCACTGAGCCGCAGAGTTAGCCTCCCTCGGTATAAACACGACTTTAAAATTAGAGAAACAACACCCGCTAAGCTCCCTAATCTCATGCCATAACCCACCTATATTGAGCATCGAACCTATGGGCAGACGATTAAATTGACATTGACCATAAAAAAAACTTGACATGGTGTCATGTTGCCTTTAAGCTGATCCTGGAGGGCACGTGCTTGAATATACAAAAGAACAAGCAGAGATATTACAAGATTGCTATAATTTTTTTAGAGTCAAAGCATGTGTTTTTAGCAGTGACGTCAGCTCTTAAGTCAGACGGCCTCGCCGCCATCCGAAAAGGATAATCCAATTGCTTTGCAATTGTATATTAGAGGGAAAATATATTTTTAATAATGTAACAAAATCACTATCTTAGATGTACATGGTCCAGAAAAGCGGGGAAAGGTCTTCCATGATATTGTCTAGAAGAAGACTTGGAATTCTGGTAGTGCATATCCTAAAGGCCGCGCTGTAATCCTATTCTATAGCAGTGTTTAGCAAGTTTAGTAATGCACTGCAATCCTATATCCTAAGAGCATCTCCAAAAGCTCTTATATATTCCGTTGATTAGCTAAAAAAGATAAAAGAGAGAAAAAATTACATCCAACGGACTAGCCAACTAGATAGCTATCTTTCCACTCTAGCTATCTCCTTCCTTCGCTAGATATCTTTGCCTAGATAGGAGGGCTCTCCATCCACGCTCGACAGTTTTAAAGAGTCTGTTGGTTTACCCCTGCTTTTGAGAAGCTTTTTATTTTTTTAGCTAGCCTCTTAATCTTTAAATTTAGATAAGATTATTAGGCCGCACTGTTATCCTATAGCAGTGCCATCTTCTTAATCTCAAAATGCAAGATAGTTTTTAAACTCTACATCATGTTTCTCTCATTCACAATGCACCTCCCTAACTCGCTTGCGACTCTTTTAGGAGTCTACAAGGGATTTTGCACTCGTTCGATAGTTCAAATATAGTTAATGTAAACTTTTGATGTCATACAAAAACCACAATACAATTTACATGAGGTTATAACAAATGACTAAGTAGACACATCCTCCCAATCAGCCACCGATCTATTTATTTATATGCGACGGCCCTCAAAGTTGTGATACACTATCTTACCCATAAGGAGTAGTGGCGGGAGCTGAAGATGGAAGTAATTTCCTTCTTTCTCCTCATTTTCCTCTTTTTCTTCTCATTTTTCCTTCTTTTCTTCCTCATTTCCTTCATTTATGGCATGAACTCCATGGGGTAGGGGAGGCCCCCACCCTTGCATAGGAGAAAGTTATCCAAACTTCCATGGGGTAGGGGAGGGGGGCTAGCTCCACCCCTGCATAGGAGAAAGTTATCCAAACTTCTTTGCACCATGCATCGAATAACCATGGTGTCTTGAAGACTTAGCTTTATGAGTTTGTGTTGATGCAAGCTAGATGAAGATGACACCCGTCTGCGCCGAGTTTTGGGAAGGCATATATCACCTTTCAAAGCTTCTCAAAGCACGATTGGAGCAAGTTATCAACGTGTTATTGAGGACCATGTGTGTCCGAGGACCGATGGATGGTCGCTTCTCAGTGTGATGAGTGATTGACAACGTTGTGTGACTTGCTTGCCGTCATTTAAATGGAAAGTACTAAAGCTGGTAAAGGTTTGCTTTACTTTCATCAGCCCCGACCAGAAATGAGAGTCCCCTGGTTTACGCTCAACTTGTGTGATGGTTTTTGATCGTAGAAATTTATTTTTTTAGCAACTGTTGCCAAAGACCATCCTCATTTTAAGCTTAAACAAGCACTTACTTAACAAGCACTGATTCTGTATATCTAAGTTTTTGATACCTAACCCTCTAGTTTCTTTTGGTTGGCATAAGATATTTCATTTGGCAAGTCTATATTTCCTCTTATGTTCATTAGATTGCCAAAAGAATCTTGATCTAAAATAGTCCAGTCTTTCTAAAACCCCCTTCGGAACCTCAAAAAAGGAGAGCATAGACACTGCTAGGCTGGATAGGACAGAGTTAATCAACACCAGTCTACCACCTACAAACATATCAACGTTCTGTATATGCTTTGCAGGGTGTCACAGCCTTTCAGGACATCTAAAGCCTCATCGATGGTGCTTTGGAATATGTCATCGGCAGTTAAGTAACGGTCAGGTAGCAAATCTGGCTCTTTAACGAGCAGATAGGCTCGCACCGCCTGTTCAATTCTGTCTTCCTTTATAACATGTGGCTGCGACGTGAAACAATTCAGAGCAGTCTTGATTGCACACAGTACCTCAGAAAGGGTCAAGCTTGTGTTGTTGTGTTGTAGTGTTGAGCAAGCTCAATCTCACAGAGGCTTGTTGCTATATGCCACACAAGAATGCTGTGACACCATGTTCGGAGTTGGAAAGTCCACTCGAACTGCCTGTGATCGGTCGGCAGTTCGGACCCCAGTGAGTTCTGCCCAAGATCTACAAAGTAGAGCGACCTCAGAAGGGAATCAGCTCATATCGTCTTCAGATCTTCACGCGTAGGAGATTTTGACCGTGCGCATCCCGTCCTGCACAGAGCCTTCGATCGGATGAACCACTTCCTTGGAGATATCTCGCAGCACGCCGGCCAGCTCTAGGAGAGCGTGGTCATCATAGAACTTGAGCTCGATCAGCTTCAGATTCCTGCACGGGTACGCCGGCGGCGCGCGCCGGTCGCCGGAGCGCTCCCTCTTTGCCGCCCTCTCCTTCCTCTTCCTGCTCCTCCTCGACACAGGGGCGCCGCCGGAGAACTCGCGGCTGCGCAGGCAGTTGCGCAGCGTGAGCGTCTCCAGGCGGGGCGCGTTCCGGAGGAAGCGCCGCAGCACGTGGCACCCGGCCCCGACGTCGCAGCCGTCGAGGACCAGCGCCCTCAGGTTCCCGAACGCCGGGAACCCACCGGGCTCGCCGTCGTCCAGCAGCGCCACTGTCGAGAACGAGCACAGTTTCAGGCTCCTCGCGCCGCGCAGGGATCGAAGGACGCCGAGGTCCCCGGCCCGGTGCGCTAGCGTCGCCTCTACGAGGCATGGCAATGGCGTCTCGTGCTCCAGCGCGACCGGCGGCGCGTCGCCGACGACGCGCAGCGAGACGATGAGGGGCGCCATGAGGACCAGCTCGTCGACGTGGTACGCGTGGCCGCGGTACTCGATCGAGAGCCTCCTGAGCGAGGCGGAGGCGAGCCGGACGAACTTGCAGCGGCAGCCGTGGAGCTCCAAGTCCTCCAGGACCGGGAAGTCGGCGCTGACCGTGTCCTCGAAGTCTCTCGGCAGGCGCTGACCGCGTCCTCGAAGTCTCTCGGCAGGCGCAGCCCGGAGAGGCGCAGCGTCGTGAGGCGGCAGGTGAAGTTGTTGCCGCCGGCGGCGTAAGCGGTGTAAGAGACGGGGAAGCACGGCCACCCTCCGTCGCCCGTGTCGTCGTCTGGGCCGGGGTCGGGGTCGTCGTTGTCGATGCAGAGGTGGAGCGCGGCGGGGCGGCGCGCGAGGCCGCGGCGGATCCACTTGCCGGCGAAGGGGAAGGCAGCGCGGTCGACGCGCAGCCGGAACGCGTCCAGCGGCGGCGACGACCCGTCGTGCGACAGGGTGAGCCGGTCGGCGAGGTCCTCGAACCTGTGCCACGGCTCGGCGGACGCGGCGAGGCGCTCGCGCTCCATCCTGGCCGCGTCGACGAAGTAGAAGGAGTAGTAGATGCCCGTGGCGCGGGGGAGATCGGA
>OAMR01000380.1:37306-62764 GCA_900205405.1 Echinochloa crus-galli
TGAATTCTTCTGTTAAACATGCTTGCTCTAGTTGTGATGTAACTGCTTTGAAGAACAAACTTGATACTACTCCTGCATCTTGCGATTTTCTTGTGATTCGATTGTATCATTGCATCCGCGCTAGGTTGAGGTTTTTCTAATCGTTCCTAGGGTGAGCGTGTCACGAGTTGGCATGTGTCATCTTGGCGGTTAGAAGAGAGACTTTCGTGCCTTGTTTCGAGTCTCTGTAAGTTGTGCTGTGTTAAGGTTTATTGTTTCCGCTGTCAGTAGATCGTTGTGATCATTGTGTCTTGCTCCTAGGACCAAAAGCACTCAAGTGGCTTTGTGATTCTGGCAAGAAAGGGATTTGGACTCGTCGGAAGTGATTTCGGGAGATAGGCCGAATTTCGCTCTTTGGAGAGAAATTTTAATCGGCTTCCATTCACTCCCCCCTCTCTGGTCGCCATACCGATCCTTCAGTTATCTGTTCTTGCAAAATTAAGTGACGGTAGTCCGGTCCACTCAAGTCGCGGCTGTGAATATCACATTTACCGTTCTAGTCGGCTATGTGTGTATAATTTGTCATACTATAGTTTGAAATTTGAAAAAGAACAAAGAGAAAAATAAAACGAAAATGAGACGAATAACTTTGTTACTCTTGTTTGGAAAAAGAGAGAAAAGAATCAATCAGTTTGTTATTGTTGTTTCTACCAATCTCGAGCATACAGGTAGGATCGTCACACCACACGCGACGATATACAACGAACGAAAGAATAGGACCGATGTCGTCATTGTGATCAGTGGTGGTGCAGACCCGAGATGATCGCCCGTGACGCGTCGAGGAGGTGTGAGACGAGGGCGAAGGCGGACGCCGGCACGGCGAGCGCGAGCACGGCGAGGAGCCCCACCCCGACGCCGGGGCGGGAGCCGAGGAGGAACGCCTGGAGCGCGCCGACGAGGCCGCAGACGTCGGCGTCGTAGGTGGCGTACCACTCCTTCTCCCACGCCGCCCAGTCCTCGGGCGGCTCCCAGCTGCGCTCCGCCGCCCGCATCTCGTGGATCTGCCGCCGCAGCACGACCATCCCCTCGTCCACCAGCCGCCCGCCGCCGCCGCAGGTGAACTCCACGTCGTCGCCCTCGCGGCGGGCCGGGCAGCGGAAGCGCACGGCCGGCAACGACGCGGTGGGTTTCTTGATGGGGGTCAATAGTGAAGGACGCCGGCCTGCGGCGGCGGCGGCGGAGAATTGGCAGCTGCTCGCGAGTTGCATTCTTGCTGGTCGGATACTCGGATCAGTAGTGGCTCGATCGGTTCTCGAACCGATCTAGTGTGCGTGTCGGAGAAGAGACTGATTGATCGATTGGAATTGGAAGGAGAGAAAAGAGAGGATACTTGGGTTTGAAGTGGAAGCGAAGAATCGAATCGATCGGGGGCGCTCGCTGGCCGGCCGCTGCACGTACGCAAACTCTGGAGGCGATTGGGGGTTGGGTGTGGGTGAGCAACCATTATATAGGCGATGGCCGGCGTTGGGTTGCGGCAGGTGAGCGAGGGGAAGATGGCGCGCATGTTCTTGTCTCTCTCGCGCGCGCGTGGAGGCCGGGGCGGCGCGTGGGCTGGCCGGTCGTGCGGGTTGCTTGCTTTCTGTTGGCTCGCGCGCGCGGTCATGGGTGGGACGGGACCTGATCGATGGCCGTTGCGGAAGGGATGACGCAGTTAGTTACCTGGCAGCTGGCTGGCACGGCACGGCACGCATCCATGCATGTTGACCCAACCCAAGCGATCGACGGCCGCCGCGCCGCGCCGCCCGCGGGACGCAGCAGGTGCGGCGGATGACGGTGCGGGCGCGTGCCGCCGCGGCGAAGCGTGGACGGCCGGCGCGGCGGTGGCGCTTGTTATACGTGATACGTCCGTTCCGTCCTCGTCATGGGCTACATGCTGGATGCACGGTGGTAACGTTGAACAATCCACGTACAGATCACCAGAGACATTATATTATTATATCATCATCAGGAATGCATGTACGTACACGTACTTACATTACACGCTAGCTGTCAATCAGGTTCATTCGAGCCGGTTAATTTCAACGCGGAGATATTCATTCATCGAATTAGCAACGTCGCCTTCTAGTTCTGCACGTCAATTGCTGATACGAGCGAGTCCAAGCAGCCTATTAATTAGATGGCCGCGCGCGTGATGCTGACATGATGCTGTTATTCCATTCCGCCGATCGTACGTCCGACCCTGATCTGAGGAAACGGTCGGCGTGCTGCCTCGTAAGTACCATCAGTTCGTTGACGTCGTCGGCCAGGCCGGGCCCGGCCGGCCGGTCGACGTCAATCACTTCAGTTCGTCTAAACAAGGCCCTAATAGCGTGCGCGTCTCCATAATGCACACGCAAACGCGTTCGCAGTAATGCGCACTCACTCGCCGCCGCGCCGGCAATATATCCGAAGGCGCCGAGTGAACGGACGGCCGGGGCTCCAGCTGATAGCTCTCGATCCCCGGCCCCTCTCGAAGCCGAATGCTTGCTAGCTAAGCTCATTAGCGAGATCACTGGAGATATCGCTTAATTGATTATTGATCACTATTCTAAGATTAGCTAGTGTCCTTAATAATGCAGGATTTAACGCTTAACCTCTTTTTATTTGTTAATTAGCTACTCCGATCCGTACAAAGTAGTAGATACGACAATCTAATAAGTTGAGCATCTTTAAAATTGGCCAGCTGAAAAGCTAATAAGCGTGGGGAGCTAGCTAGCCCTAGCTGGGAGCTCAGGCTAGGATGCTCATCAGGTGTTGCGTGACGCTTTAAAAAACGAAGTGAAAAGAGACGAAGGACTTGCTTAGATCCCAAATTCCACTCTCAAATTTACTATGTAAAAAGAAGATTCCCCATCGCATCAAAATGTCATAACATGCATGAAGTACTAAATGTAGATAAAATCAAAAACTAATTATACAGTTTTGTTGTGCTCTGCAATTTTTCACAAATACAAACGAAATGCTACAGTGGCGCAATGATTACGAAGTGACATCATACTCCCAAATTCACCCTCCCAATTCTAATATCTAAACAAGGCCGAAAAGGAGCAAAAGAAAGAGAAAGGCCGGCATGATCGACACCACTGAAATTATTGACATGGACACGGCTGATTCCACTGAATTTGCATCGCCAGGTTCGTTGTTGGTCGGAAGTGGACGAACTGTACTGATGTAGGCGATCCATCGATCATCATGCATGATGCGTCATTTTCTTTCTTTTTGCTCGACGCGGTTGGCTGATGGCTACGTGGTTTTTCCATGGCACCTCCGTTTGTATCAGGCGCCGCTCCTTGTTTGCTTCACGGAAATGGCTGTACGTTGTCAGCCGCAGCCGACTCGATCCATGGATCAGATCGATTCATAACACATCACTCAATTCGGAAAGCAAAACTATCCTGTCAATTTTTTGAAACAACACGAGATAATAACTGGAGTAGTCGACACGTTGTGTGTGTGTGTGTGGACATATAAGTCAGTTAAGTTCGTTGATTTTTGTTTGAATGGTGATGGATCACCGACGTGCTGAGGCCCTGGACATATGGGTTCGATTCCCTCGCTCCATCATGATGTGGCATTGTGGGCTTGTGGCAAGTGCATAAATGAAGAGCCAGCAGTCATCTCTGAATTCAGCGGGTATCTCCTGCAGGCTCCTTCAGACTGAATGACACCTGCTGACATAATAACCACCAGAGAATTTCCTGCAAGGTTCCATCGAACTGGAAGGAAATGCATATTTAATCATGTTCTAGTATGTGCGCAGAAATCACGCGCTCTGGTTGACATTTGCGTCGATCGATCCCTAGCTTTATATATTCAGACATTATTAGCATATTTTTATTATGTCTTATGAGCGGCAACGCGAGAAGTATGGAACGTTCAATCTGAGCTGTGGGACGGTGGTCTGATACTCTGATGGATTATTGATTCCTTCCAACTAGCGCGGCAGTAGGGAGGTTAGAGAAGCTCTCCTATGCTCATGAATCCTCTATATGTACACATTTTTATTTACCATATGGAAAAACATTTAAAACTAAGCCACCTTGTATTGTATTTGTTACTATTTGCTCCCCACCTCTACAAGATACTAAATCTCTCTCGTCATTTTTCTTTTCACAAGTTGCCGACAGTTTACTCTTTACCGTTTTTATCATTATTTTTCCTTTTCTCTTAGGTGTCCGATAGTATTTCTAGTGTAATTGGCCTATTTCTCCATTTTACCAAATCACCAACGATAATAATTCCTAACAAACTCATTGCCCACAAGTTGGTAGGTACTACCTCTGTTCCAAATTACTATTCCTTGTTGACTTTTTTCTATGATATTTGACCATTCGTCTTATTCAAAAATTTTATTCAAATATACAAACCAATAAGTTATACTTGAAGTATATACGATGATAAAGCAAGTCACATACAAAATAAATGATTACTTGTGAAATTTTTTGAATAAGACGAATGGTCAAACGTTAAACTAATAGTCTTATACTCCACACTCATCATATATTTTCCCTCCCTTATTTTAACCTAATTTTCTTGTTTAGTTTAATTTAATGAACTCTATATAATCAAATGCTTAATAAAAACATGTGGAACAATTGAGTCATCTCACCAAATTTCGAGGGTGCATTGAATCCTCAAATTAATAAAAAAAATCTTAGTTTTCTCTGGGTCAACTTTTGTTGCCATCATTTTTATTTATCAATATAATTGATAGCTCCCAAGGCCGTTTGTATTAAAAAACCCCACTGATGCTATCGAAAGCTGATCATACTACCCGATAACTGTTTCAGCTGGGAGCAGAGGAGCCTGCCACTTGCTTGTACCTCCAACTTGGCAATAAATCAATTGGGTGGATGTGGGGTTTCTGTACCCATCATGCAACGCGTTACATTACTTCCGATCAAATCATTCCAAGTCAATGGTACAATGTACTACATTGTTGTCCATCATCATTAGTATAGACATCAGTGCTTACTCTGTTCGCCAGCGCAGTAAAAGTGACACCGGCCAAAAACAGAGGAAAAATTGATTCAATTTGGTACGAGTCTTGTAGGAAAAATTTGGTCCGAGTCAGTGATGCTCAATTTTGAAGGTCTAAGATGCTAAGCTTATTCTGAATGTCTAGGAGGCAACTTAACTTCACTGAAGGCTCCTTATGCCAGTCACTAGCAGTGCAGCAAATCCTACGGCAAAGTAATATTGCAAAGCGCCTGCAATCTTTCAAGGTCCAAGCCGATCTTGGGAAAACAAAACCTGGTGTATGGCTTAACAATCTCCCTAATTTTGAAACAAATCTCAGATAGCACCCAAAGTAATTTGTTATAATCTGTCAAGAAGATTTTTCAGATCAATCCAGCTGCAAACGGACTAATGCTACATGCTTCCAATACTCTATATACACACAGGGCAGACTAGCCCAAAGGCCAGGAATGGCTTGACTGGATGGATGTCTGGATCAAGACACGTGATGCACGGACTGCATGACGGCCTCGGCCACCATGGCGAGATGGTGCAGCGCGGCGGCGGCGGAGACCGGCACGCTGCCGAGCACGAGGGCGGCGACGGCGATGGCGACGCCGGGCCTGGTGCCCATGAGCGCCAGCTGCAGCGCGCCGACGAGGCCGGACACGTCGGCGACGTAGGCCGGGTAGTAGCGCTTCTCCCAGTCCGCCCACCCCGCCGGCGCCTCGTAGTTGGTCTCCGCCATCCGCGCCTCCCGGATCCGCCGCCGCAGCACGGACATGCCCTCGTCCACCAGCGCGCCGCCGTACTGGCCCCGGCCGCCGCCGCTCGCGCTCCGGCGGAACACCGCGCACCGCGCCGTCGACCTCCTCGTCATCCTCGGCAGCGCCGGGCCGTGCCGGAGCGCGGCCGGGAGCGAGAGGGAAGAAGAAGCAGCCATGGCGGAATCCGGTCAAGATCTTATCTTTGCACCACTAGGCAAGAAAAGATCTTATCTTCACAATCACACTACAGCAAGGGATCGAGGGATTGAGGGAAGAGGAATCAATCGAAGCTGATGGGAATTCTCTGGGGCCAAAAGGGTACGAATTTATAGGCACCGGGGTGCTTCACGCGTCAGAGCCGACGAAGCGTATTTAAGATCGCAAACGCGTGATTAGTTCTCGCTCCAGCCAACCGGAGTGTGACACGTAGAGAGATGAAGCCATAAGAAACCATTACTTGTACCACTACCAGTGCTAGTACATTTTGGGCGGTGATCTGGACATATTATATTCGAATCGGCATGGCCCGGACAATCATGAACAGAAACAACGCCTCTGCTGCTGCCGCCTCTCATCATTGAGCAGACAAGTCTTCAACTACAAACCTGGAAAACCGTCTGGGCGGCGGATTCTAAATTGCTTCGTCCATAATGCTGGATGCTCTCACGGCCAGATAGATGCTGCCACAGAAGCCAGACGGTGAAGCTTCCTTCTGGTAAAGAAGAGAAGGGTCAAATACAGGAGGGAAATTAGATATAATAAAGTATGCCGATGCCAATTAGAAACAAGATTTGTAATTTAGATGGTTGTACTTTTTTGCCCAAATAAAATTAGATGGCTGCATTTTTTTCACAGGTAATTAGATGTCGGTATCAATGGAACAACTCGTGCAGAAAATTGGATTGGGGCATGGTCAAGGAGATACGCATATGTTTCATGATTTTGAATAAGACGAATAGTCAAACGTTAAACGAAAAAGTCAATAACGAATAGTAATTTGGAATGGAGGTAGTAGCAAAGGAACTGTTGGACGAAGTTAATAGTCTTATACTCCACACTCATCATATATTTTCCCTCCCTTATTTTAACCTAATTTTCTTGTTTAGTTTAATTTAATGAACTCTATATAATCAAATGCTTAATAAAAACATGTGGAACAATTGAGTCATCTCACCAAATTTCGAGGGTGCATTGAATCCTCAAATTAATAAAAAAAATCTTAGTTTTCTCTGGGTCAACTTTTGTTGCCATCATTTTTATTTATCAATATAATTGATAGCTCCCAAGGCCGTTTGTATTAAAAAACCCCACTGATGCTATCGAAAGCTGATCATACTACCCGATAACTGTTTCAGCTGGGAGCAGAGGAGCCTGCCACTTGCTTGTACCTCCAACTTGGCAATAAATCAATTGGGTGGATGTGGGGTTTCTGTACCCATCATGCAACGCGTTACATTACTTCCGATCAAATCATTCCAAGTCAATGGTACAATGTACTACATTGTTGTCCATCATCATTAGTATAGACATCAGTGCTTACTCTGTTCGCCAGCGCAGTAAAAGTGACACCGGCCAAAAACAGAGGAAAAATTGATTCAATTTGGTACGAGTCTTGTAGGAAAAATTTGGTCCGAGTCAGTGATGCTCAATTTTGAAGGTCTAAGATGCTAAGCTTATTCTGAATGTCTAGGAGGCAACTTAACTTCACTGAAGGCTCCTTATGCCAGTCACTAGCAGTGCAGCAAATCCTACGGCAAAGTAATATTGCAAAGCGCCTGCAATCTTTCAAGGTCCAAGCCGATCTTGGGAAAACAAAACCTGGTGTATGGCTTAACAATCTCCCTAATTTTGAAACAAATCTCAGATAGCACCCAAAGTAATTTGTTATAATCTGTCAAGAAGATTTTTCAGATCAATCCAGCTGCAAACGGACTAATGCTACATGCTTCCAATACTATATATACACAGGACAGACTAGCCCGTCTCCGCCATCCGCGCCTCCCGGATCCGCCGCCGCAGCACGGACATGCCCTCGTCCACCAGCGCGCCGCCGTACTGGCCCCGGCCGCCGCCGCTCGCGCTCCGGCGGAACACCGCGCACCGCGCCGTCGACCTCCTCGTCATCCTCGGCAGCGCCGGGCCGTGCCGGAGCGCGGCCGGGAGCGAGAGGGAAGAAGAAGCAGCCATGGCGGAATCCGGTCAAGATCTTATCTTTGCACCACTAGGCAAGAAAAGATCTTATCTTCACAATCACACTACAGCAAGGGATCGAGGGATTGAGGGAAGAGGAATCAATCGAAGC
This sequence comes from Echinochloa crus-galli, assembly GCA_900205405.1. Lineage (NCBI taxonomy): Eukaryota > Viridiplantae > Streptophyta > Magnoliopsida > Poales > Poaceae > Echinochloa > Echinochloa crus-galli. Next base: position 45,353 of record OAMR01000380.1, read on the forward strand.
TGATGGGAATTCTCTGGGGCCAAAAGGGTACGAATTTATAGGCACCGGGGTGCTTCACGCGTCAGAGCCGACGAAGCGTATTTAAGATCGCAAACGCGTGATTAGTTCTCGCTCCAGCCAACCGGAGTGTGACACGTAGAGAGATGAAGCCATAAGAAACCATTACTTGTACCACTACCAGTGCTACTAGTACATTTTGGGCGGTGATCTGGAAATAATATATTCGAATCGGCATGGCCCGGACAATCATGAACAGAAACAACGCCTCTGCTGCTGCCGCCTCTCATCATTGAGCAGACAAGTCTTCAACTACAAACCTGGAAAACCGTCTGGGCGGCGGATTCTAAATTGCTTCGTCCATAATGCTGGATGCTCTCACGGCCAGATAGATGCTGCCACAGAAGCCAGACGGTGAAGCTTCCTTCTGGTAAAGAAGAGAAGGATCAAATATGAAGGGACATTAGATGGTAAAAAGTATGCCAATGTTAACTAGAAACAAGATTTGTAATTTATAGATGGATGTACTTTTTTGCCCAAAAAAATTAGATGGCTGTGTTTTTTTCGCAGGTAATTAGATGCCTGTATCAATGGAACAACTCGTGCAGAAAATTGGATCAGGGCATGGTCAAGGAGATACTAGCATGTGTTTCATGATTTCTCTACTAATACTTGCTCCACTGATTCAGTAGGATTCGGTGTATTTTTGTATTGCCACCGATGTGTTTTAATATAGATATATAAGGTACAGACTATGGAGGATTATATACATTATATTTGAACGAGATTATAGGAGTTTGAGGAGATACTAACATATGTTTCACGCCTTCATTAGCATGTGTCAAAAGAAATACTCTGATGTGGTCATGTTCTGCTAGGATTGTTTCAAAATATAGCTCGCATATTTGAACTAGATCATAAAGATTTGGATACAGAGATTCCCCACTATCCAAAAAATAGGGCCTAATATGGGCTTTAAGTTATCAATGTGACCCAAGTAACCAGCTATATGGACGATCAGCTAAACTATATCAGTGATTAGTGAAGAGATGCATGACTTGACTCACGTAGCTAACAAGGGTTAACCTCATTGGGTTATAGAGACTACTGAGTTACCCAAATTGTTGGGGACACCTATCCTCTAAGCCATTTCTTGACAACAACAGCGAACAATAGAACCAAATACTGATAAGAAACTCTTACCAAGGCAGATTTTATTAGCAACAATCCCCCCATTCAACATGTGAAATGCTTAAAATTAGCAATATTCGGTGGCAGAGAAAGAGAAGACCAAATGGAAAGGTACAGAAGATAATAAGGCTCATTATTGTAACCATGATTACGTTGGTAATTGCAGTATGCCTTTTTATCAAATTGGGGCTATTACAAGGGATGATTGATGCAAAGATGCCCTACCTTATTTTATTTTCTGGACAAGTCTCTTATGAAAAACTTATTCAACCTGCTGCTTATTTTGATCTTCTTCCAATGGGGGCAGGAGTTGCTGATACTTTGGTCTGTTTTTCTTCAGAAGAAGGTAGGTTGACCAGTACCAGAACATCAGAATCCTACCCTGTGCAACTAGGGTGTCTGCAATTCGAATTCCTCCTAGTGAAAACCTCTCCAGGGCCTGCCCCATAAAAGAAACGTATCAAAACTAGAATATTTTCTCCAGTATAAATATGTTATAGAAGATGGTAATTGACCAATATACAGTATTATTTCCCATAAAAAGCAAACAAACATTATGATTTACAGTTATCATGTTAACAAATACTCACAACAATTCTATCCATGGATAACAAATGATATGAGCCATTTTCTTTAGTATACATTACAAATTTTCAAGCTAAGTAAATTTCTCTTGCATTTGATCAAGTTTCTTTTTGGTTAGGGTAAGAAATGTGTTTCTGGCAAATAACCAATTTCACCAGTTTGAATGTCATAGGAATGTTGTTGCTCAAATTGCAGACCCTTGAACTCATTAATGGAAAGCCCTTGAAAGGCCCTGAAAATTAATCACAAAAGAATACCATCCAGTTGTTAGGTATGCTCACTATGCTAGATCCAACTAGATATAACAAGAAGAAGAAATGAAGACTACCATCTAATGAGCGATATTTTTGGGATCCAGCGAAATATGACTGGAGTATTGTCAGGGTTAACATAGTATCCTCCAAATACAATAAACACTGTCATAAGGGATGGTCCAAGAGCCATTGCAGCTTCAGTTGTAGGAGCCATTGCTCCAACAGTAAGGCCCATCGCAGATGCAGCAAATGACTCTACAGTCACAATACCACAGAATTTGGCAAATCTGATACAGAATGTAAAGTATTCTTTAGATAATCATAAGCAAAACTGTGATAAATATGCATAACATGATGCTTCTGATCATTGACAGATAAGACTCAGAATTACACTGACCTAGAAAATGTAGGGTGAAGTTTAGCCATCGGATAAAGAATCGATCCAAATATCAATGGAAATGCTGCTCCAATAGGAATCTCGCCCAACAATTTGGACGAAAGATATGGTCCAAGCGCATAGGAACCTTTTGCACGTTCTCTGTCAACTATAGTCCGTTCTTTTGGGAAAACTCCCACAGTCTTTGTCAGTGCAGCCATTGCTGTGTTTATGGCAGCCACCTTAACTCATATATGGAAAAGGAGAAAGATCAAAATCGAGAAATGTTCAGATAATATTGAAAGAACAATTACTTGAAGATACAATCGAAACAATCATATGAAAAGCCTAACACTAGAAGAAAATGGGTATCTTACATATCCTGAATGCAAAATATGTACAAACTAGTGATTTAACTAAGAAGCCATCAAACTTTCATAATACTTTACCTGAAGTAGTCCCATCCTGTCTTGTATGGATGTTTGAGATTTACCCATTCGCCAGAACAGCGATCCAAATATAACTGCTGAAGCAACAGACATTCGTGCTCTCACTTTGTTTGTTGGTCCATCACGAAAAGCCTGAACACAAAAGGCCCTTTTGCATTATAAGAAGCAACCGATGACAGGTGATATTCAAGCTTCATCTTAACATGTGCATTTAACTGTCCTAAAATACCTTATAGCTATGCAAAAGATTTCAACTTTTGAACATTAATACTTCTCCAATAACATTATTATCACGGGTTTCCTCTCCCATTTATTTCATATGAACAATAAACTCTATTTCATAAAGATCAGAATTAGGTAACAGGTGGACGTTAAATTATCAAAAAAAAGGTGGATGTTAAAGATATTTGAGGTACAGAATATGAAATCACAGTCAACTCAAGTCATATGCTAAACCTGAAAGTTCTGAATTTAACCTGAAATACTTAGAGAAAAGCAAATAACAAAAAGGTGGGGTAATATTTGGAGCAACTTGCCTTTTTGAGTACCTAAAAACCTTCACACAAAAAGGGTGAAAGCGTCTATTTGTGTCAAGGTAACAGTAGAAAAAGAAAATAATCAACGTAAAAGGGTGAAGCTGGGAAACACAATGGAAAGAGACTGATTTATTGAGATGAACCTGCATCCATGCTCGCTTAAAAAGCAAACGAAATTGCCTCCACCAACCACGCCTTTGCTTCATAGTAGACTTCCCAACAAGTTTAGCGGAAAATTCAGATTCCTCCTGTTTTGCAATTGAATCACTACCTTCAGTGACCATAGCTTTATTAGAGAACTCCTCAATGAGGTTCGCAATCCTTTTTTGCGATGACTGTACACTTTCAGCAGAGCCATAATCAACAGAAATGAGATCAGCCAAGAACTCGGCAGGGTTCATATGATCTGGACACTGATACCTGATAAAATATCAAAATTCAAGTTACGACAAGAAGGATGAATGTAGTCAGTGACTCAAGTAATTAGTTTTGAGCAAATGCAAACATTGAAAATGCACATGATGATGTCCAGTAGATTGTTTTATTATATTCAAAATAAAATAGATTTGACTGGAGTAACCTGTTCAATGTTCGGGATCAGAATGAATTATTTAATATGCATGATCAGGCAAGCAAAAAAATGAGCACAAACAAAAATATGCAAGGCAAACATTCAACTCAAGCAGAAATCATGATAACTACAGACTTAAGAAAACATCAAGAAAAGAGCGGAATGAATGGGAAGGATGTAGCATAACAACCCTAATGATGCAAAGTATGTTAGAGGTTCTTCTTTTGCAGGCCCCATGTATACAACTTCTCCCTCCGACAGTAGTACAATGTCGTCAAATTTGCTATACACTGAACCTCTTGGCTGATGTATAGAGCATATAACAGTGTGCCCATCCTCAGCAAGCTGTCTAAGAGTCTCCATGACTTTCTCCGCTTGGAAGGCATCAAGGCCTAAAAGGCAAACCACAAACATGCAAAAATTTATTACTTCATATTTTGCATTTCCATCTTGTCAGATGGCCAAACAGATCTTGATGATTAATATTTACAGTGGAATTTTAATTTCATGCGCTCCCATGGATATACAAACGGCAAAGATGTAGAGCATACAAAAGTAGGAGTGAGTTGCCATGTCTCAACATGGCGAGAGAGGAAAAAAGGAACTCTGAATGATAACAAAAAGATGATGCCAAACACTGGTCAAAGAAGTCAGGTTTCTGTTTAAAAAAGTAAGTTAAGATCCTTAACTTCACAGCTACATATTTAGAATATCTTCAACATAAATGTTTTTGATAATACCGATAATTTGTTTACATATATGTTACAAGGATTGTTGGATTCGTGATATGTGATAAAAAAGTATATAGAACATATAGATACATGCAAAAAGTTTCAGGTCTAAATTCAAGCCACAGTGACAGCTACGCGTAATGAAGAGAAGACTAGTTAAAGTTCGAAAGGAAAAAAGTAAATAAGGTAAAATACCTGTAGTTGGTTCATCCGCAAAGATGACTGAAGGGCTAGCAATCAGTTCACATGCAAGTGAGAGGCGCTTCTTCTCACCCCCACTTATACCGCGAACTTTCGCATCACCAACAATTGAATCAGCACAATTGACCTATTCAAGAATCCAACCATGACTACTGTTCTCGAAACTGTCCACTTCAATTCGTTGAAACATTAACCAAAATGGCAACACTCACCAATCCCAGACGAAACAAAAGATCATTTACATAGCGCTCCTTCCTATCAGGAGCCCATGTGTCAGGAAGCTGGAGTTCAGCAGCAAGCGAGAGCGTCTCCCTCACAGTAAGCTGCGAGAAGAACAGGTCCTCCTGCCGCACGAAAGCAATCCTTCACAAGCGAACAATCATCAGTCCTTTTCCATGAACAAGAGCAGAAATAAGGCCCCAACTGCATGAATATAACTTACTTGTAACCGCCCTTTGAGATAGGCCGACCGTTGACATAAAGAAACCCCGAGAGATGCAGGGAAGGCGATGCTGTGAGCTGCCCTGCTAGCACATTGAGCAGAGTTGTTTTGCCAGACCCGGATGGCCCCATCAGTGCTAACAGCCTCCCTGGTTTCGCCTCCCCGGACACATTTGACAACAGAAACCTTGCCTGGCAATTGACAAATGCCCAACGTCTCAGTATAGTAGAATGCAATAATCTACTCAAGATACTTGGACTGCACAGATCATGCGATTTGTTCTACAGCACGTCGCCAAGTCAGCAAACGGAGCGCAACGAGTCAACGCCCCCAGCCAACCAACCAATCACTAGAGTACACTCGGCTCTTCACTGGTGGCACCATCACTATACTGCAAACCAAACGAGAGGACGACAGAGGACAATGCGAGGGTTTCGTGCGCACGGCTGCGGCGAGATGGGTGAGATGGTGGGTGCCATGGCGGCGGTATTGACTCACCACTTCCCCGCGCTTGTTCTTCAGCGCGCACGTGATGCGGGCCCAGCGGATGGTCACGGGCGGCACGCCGCCGCCGCCGCCTCCTCCCCCACCGGCCTCCGCGTCGGTCTCGTCGTCCTCCGTGTCCTCCGCCGGCGGGAGGAGGGCCGGCCCGGGCGCGGCGATGGCGCGGACGAAGAGCGCCGCGGCCAGCGCCGCCAGGAGCTGCCCCAGCCCCCTGACCTCCATCACACCCCACCCCACCGACGCCGAGGACGATCCCTCCACAGTCCGGAAGGTTCCGGAACGTCCCGGGAGCGGGAGGTCGGCGGAGAGCGACGCGGCGGAGTGGTGGCTGGCAAGTGGCGGTGGGGGTGAAGAGGGGGTTTAGCAGGGTGTGAGGAGGAGCAGTTCGTGTGGTGGTGGTTAGTTTGTTGGTTGCGGCATCAGCACGAGATGGGGGAAGGAGACGGGGGAAGGATGGGTGATGGATGGGTTGCTGAACTGGGCCTTTTCTGGTGTGGGCCATGGCTGAACGTTTTAGCTCGTTGGGCTGGCTGTGAGGGAGGCAGTGGGCCAGGGATTTTGGGTTCAGGTTGGTGGGCAGGTGGGCCTTTGATATCGACTAGAGTTCACGTTTAAATACAGCGACCCGACCCGTGACATGAGTCCGTGATACGTAGACGTACTGTAGGCACGTACGGAGTACCCCAATTCGTAGCAAGCTGTTTTCCGTTCTTGGACCACCTCGATGTCTTGTCTTCCGTTATCTTGGACTGAGCGAATACGTTGCAAATTATGCTGAGACGTTATTTGTACAACGCGATTGGGCGAGGACAATGCTCTGATTTTGACATCTGATTCTGATCCACCCGTCGGGATACTCCGTACGTAATATACACTGGCCTGTATCTGCGCTAGCTGTTTTTTTTTGTTGTAATATGGGAACGAGAGTGATCGCAAAGTCGCCGGCACCACACGTACTTTTCTCTTATTCCCATTTTTTTTTGTTATAAATTATGAGAAAACTCGTGAAATGCCAGGTAGCCATCTCAGCAATTGTATATATTAGCAGCCAGGGTAAGCGCCCATTTAAACCTACCCCGCTCGAAACGGGTCCTGTTTGAACGTGTCTCATCTTCCCGTCTAGTACAGAGGCTAAAACGCATTCCACTCCATGTCAACAAGACAAGCATTACTGTACAGCAAACCGGATTCCAAGCTGACTTCCTTCCGGGTCGCCTGGCTTTTATAATTAGATACTGTACGAAGTCGTCTGCAGTTTGCTTCTCCTCCTCCCAGAAGGAAGCAAAGGTACGACGAAGTGTGGTGTATAGGTACAAGCAAAGATGCTCAAACACGCGATACGGGTCGAAGGAGCCAACGGAAGCTTCTTAATTACGCCTACGCTTCGCTAATCGCTTGTGCGAAGGGGACAAGACGCGGGAGATTAATAATAACGATTTAAAAAACCCCAAGTCACTGACGGTGATGCTGCCCACTCTCTAGAAGCGGCAGCGGCACGTCTCGCAGGCCTCTGCCATCCGGGCCCCACCAGGTGCACTCACGCCCGCGGCGAAAAGCCTCCCTTCCCTCCCTCCTTCCCAGCTACCCCCGTCCGATTCTTTTCTTACCGCGCCCCTTGGCCCACGTGTCAGTGTCCCGTGACTGGGGTGGTGGGGCAGGTGCGGGTGAGGAGGCCGTGAGAGCGAAGCAAGGCACCGTTCGCTCGTCCCATCCGACAGCTGACTCCCGTGCGCTGCCGCTCTGACCCGCGGGACCCGCACCCCCGCCCTCCCACACGACCCACGCAGGCCTCGCCTATCTCCCCTCGCGTGACCCCCGCTGACCGCTGGGCCATGCTTCCGTGGACCCCGCACGCCAGTCACTCACAGACGGCTGCGCCGAGCCGCGCGGCGGGTTCCCTACGTTACGGTGGTACAAAGCGACAGGCGCCTCACGCTGCTCGCGTCCCTCCCCTCCTCCCCCTCTTCGGCCTCTCCTCCTGCCTGGCCTTGTCTTCCCCGTGCCAAGCCAAGCAAGAGGGAAACGCACGCAGGCACCCGCGAGAGAGCACAATACAAGAGCGCTGCGCCTGCCTGCGCGGCGGGCATCCCGATCTCGCCGTTCCCGTTCCCCCGATGCGATCTCGCCAAACCCTAATCCCCGCCGCGCACGCCACCCGGGCCTCGCCGGCGCCCTAGCCCTAGCCCCGAATGCGGCGGCGGTGACGACGACGCGCGTGGCCGCGACGGCGTAGTGTCGCTAGCCACCACCCCCACCGCTTCCGAAATGGGCGCCGCCGACAAGTGGCTGCTCCCGCTCGTCTCCGTCTCCTTCGTCTCGCTCCTGCTCTTCCTCTCCGCGCTCTCGGGCTTCTCCGCCTCCTCCGCGCTCTTCGCGCGCCTCCCGCCGCCCTCCTACGTGCGCCGGGGCGCCGCCGCGCCGCCCTCCTTCGCGTACCTGCTGGCGGGAGGGCGCGGGGACGGCAGGAAGCTGCTGCTGTTGCTCCTCGCGGTCTACCACCCCAGGAACCGCTACCTGCTCCACCTCTCCGCGGACGCGCCGGCCTCCGAGCGCGCCGAGCTCGCCGCCGCCGTCGCGCGGGCCGCCCCGGTCGTGCGCGCGTTCGGGAACGTCGACGTCGTGGGCAGGCCCACCGCGGGCACGCCCATGGGGTCCTCCGGCCTCGCCGCCACTCTCCGCGCCGCCGCCGCGATGCTCCGGCTGGATTCGGAGTGGGACTGGTTCGTCACGCTCCACGCCGCCGACTACCCCCTCCTCACCCAGGACGGTAAGATTCGAATGCTCGGCTTCCATCTACTTGCACGATCTGTTTGAACAGCTGCGCAGTCCTGTCCGGATCTAAGACAAATCTGAGCTCTCCCCTCTGCTTGTCCGTTATACAATACAAGGAAAGTCGCTTCCGCGAAATTGAGTTTGGGGGGAGCTTTTCCATTTTCGAATTGGAGGCAGAGCACGCTGTACGAACAGATCAGGAAATCGGGAGGGGATCAGCTACCACTGTTCGGTTGAGGGGTCGCTGTAGCTAGGAAAATCAAATTTGTGCGCTCTTCACAGCATGTTTCTGACTTGGTTTAAGTTGTGTTTAATGTTATCTGTCAAGTTGAATAATTGAATGCATAATTATGCCTCAAAAGGACCGAGGCTCCACTACCACACTAGGATTAGGAACCCGTCTGGAGATGCTGCTTCGGTTAGGTGATTTTGGAAGAACTTGCTTGTTTGGAATCCTGTTGGACTGTGGTACAATAGCCACCTTAGGTGGAAATGTAGTACACCTACTAGATTGGCATGCTGTCTTCTTCGCTTTCTATGTTCCTACCAGCTCAACCACTCTGTGGCTAATTTCTGCTCTCGTCCTTGTACTGAAATTCCTCAATTAGGGCTCTTCTCATCAGCAACAAGCTATTCAACTCTTGCTGTGGCTTTGTTTCTGCTGCCTGGCTGTGTGCCCCTGTATGTACACATATGGCCATTCATTTTATGTAAACTATGAATATATCTGTCTACTTTCATGTTGTACACTGCTAAAGGATGTTGATTAACTAGCATCAGAGAGTCCTAAGCTTACTCATGTGGTAGGTTAGCTATTTGTTTGGAGACCTGCAGTTAGTTCTGCTCTTGGAATCCTATTTTTGACTGATTAAAGGCAATTGAATGCCTTTTCTTTTGTATTGAAAGTTAGCAGTAGTTACTGCACTGGATTCAGTTATTTTGCTTGATGCACTCCATAGTAATGAGACATTGACATACATAAGAAAAGATGGAAGAAACTGACAAAGACCTTATGCTGTTTATTGCTCTATAGTCATGTTATGTACTTTCCTTTGAGCTTGTATAAGCATTAAGCTCAGCATGTCAAATTGCTTACATTTATGAGCATCCATAATGTGCACTTTGACTGAGTTTGGGGGTCTGCTGGTCTTTGGGCACAGAGCATAACATTTAAACACATTAAGCAGAGCATTTTAGATAGCAACACAGCAACCAATTAATCCTTCATTTTGTAATGAACAATTAAGAGAGCTTTAACCAACAAGTACACAACTGAATCATCAATACATGACACTGCATGCATGATCTGGCACTCTGATTTCCATGGTCCTTTATTCCTCATTTCATCTTACCCTACCTGTACCTCATCACTTCATTATGCCATACATGGTAAATCTTGTTACTTCGTCTCTGTGTTATGTACTGCTTCCACTATGTAATATCTAGTTCACACCCTTTCTTATTGAAGTCTGTTTTTGTCGTTGATAAATACTGTTATCTTGGTTTCAGTAAGTACTACGTATTTTTAATCTGTTAGCATGTTCTGACCTTATTTGTTGCTTGTGTGTTCCAACTGACAGCTCTTAGAGGTTCTTTAGTTTTCTGCTCATGACCTTTTCTTTTGTCCCTTGCTGCAGACTTGATTCATGTTTTCTCCTCTGTTCCAAGGGACCTCAACTTTATTGATCACACCAGTGACATTGGATGGAAAGAGTATGTACTATCTGAGCATAGCAATAGTTAATGGCACACATTGCGTTGGTTCTAGTTTTACCAATATACACTCTTTTGCAGGTCTCAGAGAGTGCAGCCGATTATAGTAGATGCTGGAATATACTTGGCAGGGAGGAATCAGTTCTTCCAAGCCACAGAGAAACGGGATACTCCTGATGGTTTCAAATTTTTCACAGGCATTGCTCTCTACTTGCACTTTGTTTTCCCTCATTTTGATGAAATGGTGAAATGGTTTCCTAACAGATACATTTCACTTTTTTGTAGGTTCTCCATGGGTCATTTTAAACAGACGCTTTGTCGAGTATTGTGTCTTTGGTTGGGAGAATCTCCCTAGAACACTCCTCATGTACTTCACAAACGTGATGCTACCTCTGGAGGGGTATTTCCACTCGGTTGCATGCAACTCGGACTTCCGCAATTTCACAGTGAACAATGACTTGCGTTATATGGTTTGGGACGATCCACCTCAGATGGAGCCCCATTTCCTAAATTCTACGCATTATGATGAGCTAGTAGGGAGTGGAGTTCCTTTCGCCCGGAAGTTTAAGGAGAATGAACCCCTGTTGGACAAGATCGATGATAAAGTGCTTCAACGTTGGCGTCACAGGCCTGTTCCTGGTGCCTGGTGTACAGGCAGAAGGAGGTGGTTCAGTGATCCTTGTTCCCAGTGGAGCAACGTCAACATTGTTAGACCTGGCCCTCAAGCTGAGAAGTTCCGGAAATATATAGACCGAATTTTAGAAGAATCAAAGTCAAGCAACAACTCTTGCAAGCAATAGCAGTGGCATCCAAGCACGAGGCTTCAGTTCCCGCGGTTGAAGCGTCGAGCTTGATTCATTTTGCACACAGGGGCTCAGCACGTCCCAAGAACTTTGCAGCAACTGCTTCCGGAGCAAGCATTTTTGCACGTGGGGTATGAGCACACGGCCAAGGTGAGAGATGGGTTTATTCTTTCTAGAATTTTTTGTAACTATTATGGCTTCAAGGGCTTAGTGCATACAAGGTGGAAACACGGAAGCTAATAGGCAGTGTAATTAGCAGCAAACAGCTGAATGACCTGTGCCTTTGTTTATAGAACTGATGGAATTCTTGGGGCTGCCATACAGAATTGAGAAAACGAAGAATGGGGGAATGTTGTTGGTTGACCTTGGTTGTTGCTGTTGTGGACGTGTGTTAATTACAATGCTTACAGATTTTTTTTCTTGACTTGCAGTTATTATCATCATCTCATGCGACATCTTGGTGTTCTGTTCTTCCATCTCATCTGTGTATATGTACTAACAACTCTGGTCTCTTGCAGTGATACAGCGCCAATCCTTAATTGCAGCCTTGCAGGGCGTTAGTGAGCTAATGAATTGGATGTGAGCAATGGAAATGTAGCATCCCAACCCCTTCTAGGATCTCTTTGTATTAGAGGTGAATTGTGACCTTCACCGGAATGCAGTGTGGTTGCCTAGGACTCTCTCCATTCAAAACAAGCTAGAATGCTTGAACTGAAAATATAGCATTGCCAGTAGCCGTTCATGCTGCGATCTATACAGAATGGTCATAGATTGCCAAAATATTGCTCGTATTTGACAAGTAGCAGCCGGACCTTCTGATGAAGGATGCAACTTACTCTCTCTGTCTGGGAATATAGCTAGCTTTTGATTTTTTTTCCCCTATAGATTAAGAGAAGGGATTAAAGCTTAAGGCTAAATTGACCTTCATTAACATATCCAACTCTTGTGCGTGTTGTGGGCTTACCATGTTTGTTTGCATACGTCTCCCGTGGGTGGTGGCCAGCATTGCTTCTAGATTTGCTGGCATGTATGTGATATATTAAAACAAATTAAATTAAAGAGCTAATCATCGCAAGGGATATTTTGGACTGAGCACCAGTTGCAATCCACCTCATAAATAGTTGTGCTCAGGGATAAAATTTGAACGTTGAAGCTACCTACATTCGCAATACAACATGGCCTCGCAGCTTTACCTCTTGTGTGCACCATTTCTAGTCTGTCCAGAATGCATAAGTTGCATAAAAGTTTCGGAGAAACATAGTCTTAGTAACCTGCACCATTTCTGGAATGCAAAAGTTGGATACGGATTACGGAGGAAAATATTAAATATTCGAATGTCTAGCGAAAACTACGATAATCCCGATAATCCCCAGGGGATTATTTCATTTCAGGCAGATGAAGACGGGGATGTCCATGTCCTCCGGTGACGTGTCCCAGATGGCGTTGGGGACGAACAGGAAAGCCTTGGCCTGGTACGGCCTCGCCAGCCGCTCGACGCCCTCGGCCTGTCCGGACAGCGCGAGCACGCCGTCCTTGCCGACCACCTCGATCCTGTACTTGTACTCATCCTCGAACCGCCCGTCCATGAGCCCCACCAGGGAGAGCGAGCGCCCCGACGGCACGGGATCCCTGCCGGCGACGAGCAGGAACTCGGCGCCGCAGCTGCCGAGCCACACGACGCGGGCCTGCTCGAACGGTGCTCGTACGCGCGCATCCGCAGCGGCGAGAGGCAGCCCGGGGTGACCCGGGTGCGGTGCACGGCGGGGTGGTCGGCCTGGACGTGGTCGCGGAGGGACATGCCGGCGTAGCCGCCGCAGCCGGGGATGGGGCAGTGGCAGGGCGCGTAGGGGCACGACGCCTCGTGGGATTCCCTGTCCGCGTAGGGGATCATCTGGGCGCACCCGTTCTGCCGGAATGCGCACGGCAGGGACAGGCCGGCGAGGAAGCGCTCCATGGCGCGGCAGCGGGTGGCGGTCTCCGGCTCGCGGCACATCAGGCACTCGCACTCGTCGTCCAGGGCCCCGTCCGCGCAGCAGTCTGAGCATGAGATGTGGCCTCTCGTGCACTGCATGCCAACCGGAAATAGAAGTGGAAAACAAACAAAAGAAGCGTCACTGAAACTAGAACATCAAGCATTGTTTTTCCAAAAAAAAAAAAAGAAAAGAAAAGAAACTAGAACAGCAAGCATTGCAGAGATTTAGGATACCCGTCTTGCTGGATTTTTCATGTACTTTCTACGGTGAGCAGATTATTTGAAATTGTGATGCGCAAGCATACTTTGTAACCATTTCTTTTCGCAGCAAAGTGTTTCTGATGCCATTATGCCAAGCATACTGTTCAATCATTTCTTTTCGCAACGAAATGCTTTTAAAATTTTCAAGATAATATCAATTTGCTTAATCTGAATCAGTGGTATAAGGAAGTTAAAAGGGTGCTCTGAGTATCTACACCAGCTTATTCAAAAAAAGAGTATCTGTACCAAGGAGTATACACTGCAGAAGCCAGGGTGAATTGATATCCTACTTTGATAGTGACAGTGTGTCAGAAATTTTCTTATTGGCTAATTATTATATAAGAATGTCTAACCAGATTGGATGCGAGGAATTGGGGACATCAAACACTATGTGATTAGCTATAACAAATGTAACAAGCACATTGTTTTACTTTAGGATACTACACTCTACACTGACTCACTGAGGTAGTTAGAAAACTCAGGTAGCAGAGATGAATATAGTGAGCGAGAGCAACCACTACATTGAACATAAGAGATTTGTTCCTCAGGTACATACCTGGAAAAGGGGCGTGGCCAAAGGGCCAGAACAGACACAGCACTGCAGGAGGTCTGAGTCGATGGCAACGGTGATCTTCTCCGCCCGGTGCTGGCTCGTCGAAGCCGCAAACACATGCGGCGTCCTCTTCACACCGCACCATGTTGACATCACCTGCCTAGGTCTCTTCTCGCCCATCTCCCACTGCTGTGTATCAGCATTCAGAAATCAGTACATCTTTAGCGTCACGATTTGTGAACTACGTAAAGCAGCGGTGCTGCGTATCAGCATTCAGCATCCAGTAATACTGAACTCTGAATGCAGCATATATGCTATATCCTGCTGGGCTGCCGCGACAGATCAACCGAGCCAAAATCGTCACCAATTTGTGATCGAAGAACCCGGATGAGTAATTCACACGACACAAGACACTTCCAAAAGAAGAAACCAAAAATCTAAGGATTACTATGCGACTGCTGCGTGCTAGCAAACTTCAGTTCGGCAGGCGAAGATTTCCCTCCAAACAAACCAGCGCAGACGAGAAAACCACGCGGCTCCTGGATCTCTCTCTCTCTCTCGCTCCCTCCCTCTCCAAACCGCGGCTCACGGATCCCCTGTCTGAGAATTCCCCGGGACCTCCATGACCCGTAGTCCCCGTACGCCCGGATCGACCACGACGAGGTCGAGGCTCGCGAGAACGTGAATCGGAACGTGCAAAAAACTTGATCGGGATGCGGCGGCGGCGGCGGCGGCGGCGAGACGACAACTCACCTTGATGGATGATGGACGATCGATCGCCCGGTTCGCCTCCTGGGATCGGAGGCGCGCGCCGCCGCCGCCGCAGCAGCCGTGCGGTCCGGCCTGTGCTCCGACGGAATGGAATGGAATGCGTGTTCGACTGCTCTGTGCTGTGTGACCTACTTGGGTGAGATTGAGACGAAGGCGATTATATCTTGGCTGGCAAGTGGTAACGGAAGAGGAGAGCCGCCATGGCTGCCTGGAAGGTGTGATCTTAATGGGCCGGGCTTTGGCACGATCCGCCCGGCCCATCTGAGAGAACGTGCACGGCACGGGCAGGCCGTCGTGGACAGATACGCTCCATGGCGCGCGCGGCGCAGATGTGGTGGTGATGTGGCCATTCGTGTACTGCATTCTGACCAAAAGGATAGACTAGAAAAGAGCAGTATGTGTCACAGAAATGGCAGTTGCTAGACAAGGAACCTTCAGGCGCTGCATGTGATGTTTCAAGATCGTGTTTAGTTAGCAAGTCTGCAAGTTCTTGGTTAGTACAACAATCAGCTATTGCAGTAAACTTCTTGTAAATTGATGTAGGTGAAGCCACAAGCGGACTACCCAGACAGATAGACAGACTACCAGGAGAGTTCAGCAATAACCAACTGAAGATCACGCTTCCAAGTTTAAATAGATATCGAAATGCCGAATATACGCAGCATCAACAGTCGTTTCAAATTTCATACACCACGAAAACAGTCTAGCTAATGAGAAAGCTTTCCATAATTCAAACTGAGTCTTCGCTTCTCTTCAGCTCGATCAACACGGAGACCTCCCCGGAGCACGAGCCCCACATGGCGTCCGGGACGAACAGGAACTCCCTCGCCTGGTACGGCCTCCTCAGCCGCACCACGCCCTCGGCCTGACCGGACAGCGAGAGCACGGCGGACTCCCCTACCACCTCGATCCTGTACATGAACTCCTCGCCATCATCGAGCACTAGCTGGCTCGCGTCCTTGAGGTGGAGCAGCGACAGCGTGCGCCCCGCCGGCACGCCATGGCCATGGCCGACGGCGAGCAAGAACTCGGCCGCGCCACTGCCGATGATGCACGCCACGCCGCCGTTCTCCACGCAGGCGCGCAGCTTCACCGGCGTGAGGCGGCCCGGCCTGACGCGGGTGAGCGTCACCTCCTCGTGGTCCGCCATCAAGTGGTCGCGCAGGGACTTGACGCCGGCGCGGCCGGCGCAGCCGGCGATGGGGCAGAGGCACGGGGCGTGGGCGCACGACGCCTCGTGGGAATGCTTCTCCGTGTAGGGGACCATGTCGGTGCACCCGTGCTGCAGGAACGGGCATGGCGTGGACACGCCGGCGATGACGCGCTCCATGGCGCGGCAGCGGGTGGCGGGCTCTTCTCCACGGCACATTAGGCATTCGAGCTCGCCGTGCGGAGCCTCATTGGTGCAGCGCTGGGAACGCGAGATGTGGCCTTGGGTGCACTGCGAATCAATCAACAACAACGAAAGGGGGAAAGTGCATATGTGACCATGAAAAATATAAGCAGTGGTTTGATTTATTTCATGTAGTTGCATTGATATATTTTATAAACAGACAAATAATACATGAGACCAAAATTGAGAAACATTACGGTACTTAATTCCTCTTTTTCCTCCAAAGGCCTATGCCAGCTTTATATATAAAGCAAATAGAAAGATACTGGGATTACCAGTTTACAATGAAGCACAAATCCGCGAGGGGATCCAACATCCGACCGTCTGCAATGGGACCCTCTAGGTCACGCGTCAGAGACAGCGAGGGACTACTCTAGACGAATAAGCTAAAAGGCCATGAAGCCATTACAGAACTTGGACGAACCAGACCACCAGCGGGGCCTGTTGCCCCATCACTACGACCTAAGAAGGAGCTCTCAACAACGCCTTTAGGAAGGCAAAGGCGCACCAGCGCCACCGTTAGGTTTTCACCTTGGAGATCTTCCATCGGTCGCCGTTCCGAACGGGATCCAAAAGGCAACGCCCTCAAGAGGGAAGTGTAAGCACCGTTGCCCGACCCGTAGAAGGTCAGAGCTTACGCCCAAAGATCACGCCCGACGAACCGAGAGCGCCTGTTCCACCTTCACTCGCGTCCATCCACAACCCTCGCTTCGCAATCACCACAGCTATCCACTAGCTCCATAAGCAATTGGCAGCACCGCCCGACACTTCGGGGAGATTGGTTCTCTCAATGATACGCCAAATCTCATATCGCCCCTCGATGGGTGACACCGGACTGGCCTAATTGAGAGAGAAATCATGAGTCAAATGGAGGGAGCTGGATACCGAAAGGAGGCTGCTTTGGTGGCGAAGAGCAGATCGGAGGTGGCACACCCGCATGACGGCGCCGCAGGCAAGAATTCCTCCCTCCACCAATCTGCACCGCGCACAAGGCCAGAGCACAGAGCAGACAGAGGGTCAAGGCAGGGCCGAAGGAGGAGCCCGCGCCGTCCCGTCGCTGCCACCGACGAGCGCCGCCGCAACACCTCCCTGCCGGAGAACCGGTACCCCGGCGGCCAACTCAAGATCCCGGCGCCGCTCGGCCGAAACGGCCGCGCCACTCCCCTGCCGCCCGCCGGGATCCCACACCGGCGGGGAGAGACTGGAGAGACTGGAGGAGCGGCCGCCGGCCCGGATCTAGGGGGAAGAGGCCCCCCAGAGCAAGCCACGCCGAGGAGCGCGCCGCCACCGGCGACCGCCGTCCCCGCCGTCGGCCTCGAGCGCCGGGGCCCTGCCAC